>WNGS01167840.1:2544367-2558086 GCA_020271785.1 Procambarus virginalis | reverse complement strand
ACAAACACACTATTTCGTAAATAAAAATGATTAGGAAAGCAGATTTTTTGTTTTTTAAACCTACTTAAATCCCAGTACCTAACCAAACTCAGCTTTAAATATAACCGAAGACTACACTCTAACCCCAGTCATTCTTCAGCACGCCTTATATCCAGCCTACCCTCGTAACAATATACACCTGACACAAGCTAAAAAAGGGCTGTGCTCTGTATACGATTTGACCAAATAATAGTAGTAGGCATCCATCCAGTCTTAGGTGTTGCGCTCTGGTTGCGGTGTCTGGATGTCAAACTATTGAACGATATTTGACCAATATCGTTAAGAGAGAGAGGGAGGGGCAATGGGGCTCATGCTGTTCTTGGCTCAATGCATCAGCTCCTCTGGTGATGCAGCTCGTGCTTTACATTTGCAGTAGGGCCTAACCCTGGTGCTTTCAGCTAAGTGCCTCGTTGGACGTCATCTTGTGTGGTTTGTCTTGTACATTGTTGTGCAGCCTGGCATGGCCTTTTTAGTGTGCTTAGACTGCATGTGCTCTGGGTTACCTTCTCTAAGTGGTTTCTAGTGCTTCCCCTGCACTGATAGTTTTATTCATTGGTGTGTTCAGAAGTTTGCTCTCTTAGAGGTCCTTCCTGCTTGGAGGTGTCTCTGCACGTCTTGTCTCGGGTCGGGAGCTAGCGTTGGCTGATGGGGTACTTTGGTAGCTCATGTGTTTGTATTTACGGCACACCAAGGTCAGCCTTCGTAGCCATATAACCGAAGCTGTATTGGCTTACTTTTAGGTCCAGTGTAGCATCCTCAGTGCCTAGGTGTCTTGCTTGGTTTATCTTTCAGGCTCTAGAAATTTATTATGGGTTCAGTGTGGTCAATGGATAATGTCCCGAAACCATTCTTGCCTTGTGCAAATTTCAGGGTTGCTTGTTGTCCATATCATGGAGTGACAATAATTTGTTCTCGTTTCACCATGCAACATGTTAGATCAAAGATGCATATGACCCAGAATCCTGTGGGGGTTTACACTACCCATGTGATTTTTGTTATCTAACCCTTCCAGTAAGGTTCATGCATATCAGGTGGCTATTGCTGATATAGGCCATATAGACTTCGGCAGAGGGGCTATATTTTCGCCCATCTGCAGCAGTCTTGTGTTGTGTAGCTGGCCCACCATGTGTTTAGGGACCCACAATTAGAGGTGTTGGTGAACTCTACCTTTGCTCTATCTGCACATCCTCTTCCTTGCCCCTTCGGGTGTGCTTTGCACTACCTCTGATCTTCCTCCCCATGGCTTCTGGTCCAGAAACATCTAAAGGGCATTTTGACCCCACCAAGGTTTCTGGGATTTTTTTTTCCAATTGGTATCTTTTTCTGAAACCTCTCCCTGAATTCGTTACTTTTCTATCCTGGCTAGCTCTGCTCTGGGGGTCCTTCTTGGCTGATTCCTCAGGAGAGTTGGATAGGGGCCCTTGGATCCCCTTGGTCCCTTTGGATGAGGGCCTTTTACTTAGGGAAGGCATTTTTATATCTCCCCTCCTTGTATGATTTTGATTTTATGCAACTTTCCCCAGGGTTCACTTCCAAGTGCTGTCAGGTTCTCTAAGTACCTCCTGTGTGACCCAGAGTATGCCTGCTTAATGGACCCTGCTCCTCTTGAGTTTGGATCATGTTCCACCTTTTGTTGCATAATAAGGTCCCAGAGTTGTCCTGGCTAGTGGACAATCCTATTTTCCCCTTAGGGCTTGGTGTGACCTTTGTCGTTCCTGCATACATGATGCATGATGCTAGTGTCATGAGGTGGCAACTATTTCAGGGCTGCCTGTCTTTTGTCCTGCTCAATGACTGAAATAACCATTGAAATTGTAGCAACTACTAAAAAAATTGTGATGGCAAACTTGCAGCAAATGATGTAATGATTTCTGATTATATTTAGTACAGTATAAGGGCTCAATAACATTACCATGTCCAAAATTATTTTAATTAACATTAAAAAAATTCCTGACAAAATAGAATATATTACAAAATTAAATCAATGATTCATAAAGGATAACAATCACTTTCTAACTTCAACAGTATAAAAACTTTAAAAAAATGCATTACTTGGATGAATTTAAAATAAAGTAACAATAGAAACTCATCTGTCGGGTAATTTCTGGGCATAGCAATCCAAAGAAGTGATGATAATGTAACTTGAATACTGAAAGCAATAAATGGCACTATGTATTATACTAAAAAATCATAGGTTCAAATCAAAATATGTAAATATATCACATTTTCAATTCAAAAATACTTTTGGTAATGTCTAGCACTCATCCTCTGGTGATGATACATGGGCATAATAAACTGCCATTTAATATATTTCATGGTTTAGTTGCATAGCAACAATTACAGTGAATGAGTAAACATAAAATAGACAAGCATATGCTATCCAAAACAGCTTGGTGGATCACTAATATCTTGTTCATCTTGCACTAAAAATACTGTATGGTAATAGAAGTTAAGCTTTACCAACTAAAAGGTTAGACATGGAATACAGTATTATAACATGACAATATACACACTGATGATATTGCAACAAAATTCCATGTGAAATATATATACAAAGGATAAAGAATCAATTCAAATGAAAGGGACAAAGTCCAAATCTAATGTATCATAATTTGTCCTTATTGTCTGTACAATAACCATTATTATCAACTTGGAAATAAGGATTACAGTACAGGCTTTTTTTTTTTTTTTTTTTTTTTTTACAAATGTGTGTATATTGCATGATAATTCATAAACCTTTTAGAAAAATTAAAATATACTGTCTAAATAAACAAAACTTGCCTTAAGAGTTGCACTTGACCCAGATGCCTAAAACCATAAATTGCACAAATATTAGCATGGCACCATCCATGTTCATTATAATAAACTAAAAAATTACTTGATAAAAAAGTACTGTAATTGCATTTAAGTACATGAAATTATTTCATATATTTTTACACATTAGTCTAAATAAGTACTCATTTTCTGCAATAATTACAGGTGGCCTGAAATTTCTGCAGTGTTGAATGATGCAGATTCGGAGTCAAGCATGCAAGTACAGTACCGCGTTATGAAATTACAAGAGTGAAACTTCTATAGCATGTATACTTTATGCTAATCCTTCACACCCTACATTCTTGTGATCTAGAAGATTTTTTAGTTGTATTTATGCATTACTGCACATCCCAAGCATTGGATTGTATTATGTACAGTACTAAATTTGTGGCTGGAATATTGTGTGACCATTAAATATCCATACTAAATAGATGTTTTGAGAATAGAAAAAGTTATGTTTTGGAATTCTTTGGTACTGAACCCTATTTTTTTCCCTACATACAGTACTGTGCTGCACCTTTAACCTAGTGGGCATCGTTGGCTGAAAGTGGCCGACTTGACATACTGTTTATAGTATGTCATATCGGTCACTTTCAACCAGTTGTCCCCACTGGGAAATTTTATTAAGCTTTTTCAGAAGTATAACCACTGAACAAATATTGGGCCACCTTAAATGTACAATGTGGTGAAGTACATTGTACATTACTGTACATTTAAGTAATGGTGAAACCACCATTACTTAATGTACAGTATGGTGAAAACTTACTTATCACAGCTAACACCTTCATATATGGTACTGTACAGGGCCTTTGAAAATGCTTGTGATTCATCTAGTGGTACATAATAGTGTACTACTTACTGTTTTACCAGAAAGCATAATACTGTACTGTACATAAAAAAACCTAATTCAATTCTAAAAAAAACGAGAATAACCCCAGTCCATAAATGTGGTGATCTCACTTATTTCAACAATTTCTGACCAATATGAATTCTGTCAACCTTGTCATCATATAATCTTATACATATTGCAAGCAAAGGGTTGTTTATCCTTTACGTTGCAGCTTGCTTCAACTTACTGTTTTATCAGAAAGCATAATACATCAAGGATACAAAGTCCATGAAGAAAAACTGATTTACTATGAGGATCATCCTTCAGGAGCTTTACACATTATTATTCAGTAATGTTCTAAGACCTGAAATAAGAAACACTAAAGGAAATGTATTTCATACAGTATTTCAAAGACATCTAGAATTATCTGAACATTAAAATTAGTTAACACTAACAGCAGTATAAACTACTGTATCTGGAAATGGCATGACTATTGCTGTATAGTACTTTGAACGAAAAATCAGGCTCTTGCATTTCCCATAGTAACTTTTGTTCCTGATAACAATAATCACAAGACAGTTAATCAACAGGACACATGAAAGGACACTGATTCTCTCTGCTTCAACACAAACACCGCCATCCTTTGCTACTGTGCACTGTTAAGAAGGTAACAGCTGGAGTGATCTGTTTATCGGTGCATCTATAGTACAGGGTTACTGTTACCACAGTGCAAAAACTTAAAGTTCAATTCCGTGATAACCACTTGCTCGCCAAGACTAAAATACTGGAGAAAATCTCCAATACTGCCAATATTCACCATCCAAGAAGGCAAAGGCAGTACAGTACTACTATTCTCCAGCGACAAGGACCTCTACAAACCATTCTCCACACCAACTCAGACCGCCCTGCTTGCTGCCAACCTTGCATTCGCTCTACTATGGCTCTACCTGGCAGATAGGACTATATTTGCCAGATGCATCAACTCGTGGATTACCATCCAAAAAGCCGATGGAATCGTCACCAACATCAACTCTCAGAACCTGGCACTGACTGCAGTCACAGCTAAATTCATTGCCAGCGGCTTCTGCAGCGACCCTTACCACTGAAAATGGCCTTACATGCTATAGAATTGCAATGGCACCCGCCTTCATGAAGAAAAGGTACACAGAGCTGAGGCAGTGTTTTAAGTGCTACCCGTGTATGCACTTCATCAAGAAATGCACACAGAAATAGGGAAATGCAGTATTTACACCCAGGACCACACTACACATGTTGAGCTGTACCGCCAACCACCAATGCTGCCTACTTTGCAATGGCGAGAAAACTGCCATGTCACCTGATTGCCCCTACAGACAGGAGGAACTTAAAATGGTGGCGAGTACAGCCTCCAACACTCCTCGCCTGGCCAACTGGCAATCGGAAGCATTCCCTGCCCTGCCCAGCAGTACACTTCGAGAAGCAGCTACCTCACCACCGTCTGGCCCCTGGGCAGTGAAGTCAGTTGTGACCACACCCAACTGACTTCACTGCCACCAGCAAAGTCTGCAGCCACCACCACCACCACCTTGCTTTCTGTACTCCTCCACCTTGCTGACAAAATGACTGTCAAAGACATCAGCCTTTACGTCCATACCACAAACAGGTTGGTCACTGCAAATGGGCAACTGGCCTGATGATCTCCTTCCCACTCTGGCAATGGCACCTGCAGCCTCACCCACAGCATCCCATGTTCCTGCAACAGGTCCTTCATCACTGACCCCTAGTATTTCATCCCATTGCAAGACCGCCCACTCCAACAACTGAGGAACCTACCTACCTACAGCTAATCCTGCAATTGAGCCAGCAACCCTGCCAATATCTAATCAGGAAGAGTCCTACTCTACAATCAACTCTGATGCCTCGGTGGACGTCATCAGCACACTTCCACAACTGCTGACATGAGAGCAAATACTCTCCACACCTCGTTCAGACTACAACAAGGCCACCCCCCCCATCAACTTCATATGGACATGAGATGGCTGGAGGATGGAAATAATAATGGCCGCAAGCAAGTAAGTGCAATTACACTTTGGAGCTAAAGGACAAGATGTCCAGAGATTACAACAAGAGTTACAGGGAGGACAAGAAACTGGGTCTACCTCTTAAGTGGTATGTAAGAGAGACAATTCACTGGTTGCGACACTACTGTACTATACCAAGAAATCTTCAACCCGATGTGCTACAAATGTTATCCAAACAGTAACCTCTCCAGTAACCAGCCAAATAGACACAGTACAAAGACAGAAAAAAATGTAATAATCAGGCACCCGACACCACCAAGAAGGAAGCTGGCCAACACAGCAGAGCAGAACCTCCTGTATGACATCTGCCGCGAGACGTCATGTAACCTTCAAATGCCTACATATTATCGTCAGAAAGCTCTAATCCAAGGTGGCTGGGCCACCACCCTAACTTTCCCGCTCCACCTCACATCCCATTCAGTGCATCCTCATCCATCCTTCCATTCCCTTCTTACCAGCTCTATGGTCATGGGATTCAACAGTCTCAACACTAAATACTGAACACTTGTCATATCTTTTATTACAACATGTATACACAGTCAGTGACCCAAATGAATAAATGTAAACTATTGTTATCAGTTTTCAGTTAAGCCTGGTATTTCAAGATAATTGTCAAGATTCAGTTCTAAATCCTAACATTTATATAACATTATTTGCTTATCTAAAAGTTTCTAGTATCGCTGCATTTTAGAGATACTGCAGTTCATTTAAGTGAATATTCCTGCAATTAACTATCTGCTCCAATATATGATTCAAGCTTGCAATGATCACTTTGATTTAAGAATGGATTTATGACAAAATAATTATAACTTTGTTGAACATTTGAAAAATTAAAATTATACAGTACAGTACTGTCAAATATTATTGCATAGTTTCTCATTACAGTACATATAATTTTCTTATACTTAACATTCATGAAATTGGCAGCTGCAGATAAAAATGTAAACTGTCTGATAAAATGACATGACAGTAATGGTTATCAAGACCTGAGTAACAAACCAAATGCAAGCATGTGCTGTATTGCAGACTTAAAAATTACATTTTCTGGTTGCTAACTTACGGAATGTATGGAGACCAACTAAATTCATTCATTGATATCCAACCCTGCTGGTCATTTGATATCACAGCTCTGGCAATGCTTTGGCAGAATAGAAGCAGTGAAGAGCAGGGGTGCCATAGGCACAATCAGAGAACACTGTATAAACATCAGAGGTCCGCGGTTGTTCAACGTCCTCCCAGCAAGCATAAGAAATATTGCCGGAACAACCGTGGACATCTTCAAGAGGAAACTAGACTTATTCCTCCAAGGAGTTCCGGACCAGCCGGGCTGTGGTGGGTATGTGGGCCTGCGGGCCGCTCCAAGCAACAGCCTAGTGGACCAAACTCTCACAAGTCAAGCCTGGCCTCGGGCCGGGCTTGGGGAGTAGAAGAACTCCCAGAACCCCATCAACCAGGTATCAACCAGGACTCTCCGATGAAACATGCAAATAAATTGCAGTTAAGTATGATTGTAGAATTACTTCTTATCTGCACATGGCTGCTGATTCTACCAAGTTTAGACCCTGACATGAGTAAGAACCAGTCTGGTGTGCAGAGAACATTTTCAGAAATTTATTAGTAGGTGACCATTTACATGCAAGTGATATAACTGTTATTAGGGCACAAGAGAAGAGTAAACACTCTGGCCTGAGGATCAAACAATAACAATTAAAGGGATAAAGTGAGCCCTGATATTTAAGAATGGAGACAGACAAAAACAAAAAAAATCTCCTTTTTTATTGAAGTTCATTGAAAGCTAACCAACAAGACAAAATTGAAGATCACAAGAATTTTTAGGAAACAATGTTCATCCCATCGCTAAAGTGAGCTAGCTAATCAAAGTTTTGGACCCAGTTCAATCCTCAGAGCCGAGGCTGATTCTGCAGTTTATGAAGAAGACAGGCCCCTAGTTTTTTTTTATCTACCCCATCTTTTTTTTCACAAGAATTGCCATGCAATTCTTATGATAAAATGTACAAGAAATATACCTAGTTATACAATTCTTTGTTCTTAATTGTTTCATTTGTTAAGTGTGCTAATGTGTGTTCTACAGTTACATTCTCATTACAGTCACAATGGTAACCTGACCATAAAACACCTTTAAGGATGGAATATTAAGACCAATGACTAAAAATAAATTGCAAACATATGAGCTCACCAACATAACTGGATATAACACCAAGAAAAGTAGAAATATTCCTATATACTGTGTACTTAATATAAAACAGAACATTATGACTGAGCAATACAGTAGTATGGAATACAAATGATTTGATTTGTAATCTAAAATGCGCATATGGAGAGCATTTTAAAAGTCTAGTTACTCTAAACATTATTTAAACCACAGAAAGCACTTGTAAGGGAAATATTTCATTTCCCTTTCAAATAACCATCTTGAAAGGAATGGCTTAGTTGAAACTTGATGGGAAATTCATAGTTTATATTTCAAAATCACAAGCACGTGTCAATCACTAGAAAAAATACACTAATCATGGGAGCTAGCTGTATTGGATTAAGAATACATAGAATTAATGCATTAATTACAATTTCTTGTAACTTTATTTTTACTATTTTAAAAAGCACTATTTTAAATTTTCTCCATTCTTCCCATATGTATTTTCAAGACTTTTCTTAAAATCAGTAAATGACTGATCTAGATTTGGTTCCATCATATCTTTTAATTCCTTTATAAAACCATCAACTTTCTCAGCACCTCTTACCTTTTCCTTTAAGTATTCACCCTCGTTCGTGTGTTTAGTTAAACAATCATTAACATCTGGTAACTTGGTCTCATCATCAGAAATATAAATCTCAAAAAGGTTTGACAAATCCATCCCTTTTGTTTTCAGCCAAAACTGATACCTTCTAGCATTATTATTTGTCATTCCTTCTGCTCTGACATCTATATCTATAATGTCTTTATCTTCCGAATAATTGCAACCTCGAAGAAATCTGAAATACAAGAAAAAGCATAGGGACAATTACTTGTATTACCTGATCTTTACATAAAACTCTGCAAGTGTTCCCATTACAATGATGTAAAACTTACTTAAAGAATGCCTCCTGTCCTCTTGGAGGTAGATGAATAAATTTGTTTGTATTGCACCATGCAAACAATTCTTCCTTATCGGTAGGCACGCCACGCTGTTTCTGCTGAACCTGAAAAAATAATTCTATTAAATCAGGAAAATACAATGATACTTTGTACAAAGAGGAACATGCATTTTGCAGTCCAAGGAACAAAACATCTAATGCAGTACCACATGTTTTGTCTTTTGTGTTGTATTTTGTTGAACCGTGTAGACAAAAATCACAACACATAGATTACTGCGCGCATTTATGTACTAACTTGCCTGTGCTTACAAGACAAATTTCAGCTGCTGGGCCCCAGTCAGTCATTCACCTATTGCCATGTCTCCTGACCCTCTTACTGCATATTATACCAACTCTTGAACCCCAACCCCAAGTGTGATTGGAGTTCAATCCAATGTTGTAAAGTAACTGGCAAATAAACTACGCCTACCACTGAAACTTAATTTCAGAAACTCTCTGGAACATGATAAAATCCCTCAACATTGGTATCCAGTACACACTGCCAGGTACCTCAAGCAAAATGAGTTTCTTCAATGTAATGAACTCTTAGAACTACACCATTTAATTTCAACCTGATCTTTATGATTTCATGCTACTCTATTTTTGTTAGCATATATACCATTGACTTCGTGTATTCTGACTAATAGCAAGCCATTATCAAAAGGCATCAAGCCTACTAGACTATTGATCACCGTTTGACACAGACGGTGTCACAGCAAAGTAAACAATACTCGAACAAGTTCCAAGTAGCACGGGCTATGGTGAGCCCGTGGTGGACTTGCCTGGCACAGGAACGGTGCTGTAAAAAAAAAAGTAAACAAGCAAAAGGGGTCTAAATATCTCTGCAGGAGGAGGAAGGCAATTGAATAGTACAGTATTGTACTAATTTTGTTATCCGCAATTCCTAGCCATCTATCTTTTCAACGGTTGCGTTATGAATAACCGGGTAGAAGTAATACAAATAAGGAATGGCCAATAACCATTTAGAAAGCTCATTTATGCTTTAATTTAATACGAGATATTCAAAATAATGAACAGAAATATAACTAACGAAAAACAAAGCAAAACGCTTAAGACATCTCTATACAAAGGACATAAATAATACATGAAAGCTTCAAATTTTTTTGACCTAGCTCATGCGGCTATTTACATTCAAACCTTGTACAGTACCGCTTGGGCGACAGGAACAGAACTCAATCTCACCAACTGTGCCAGACCTTGTCTGGTGTCGTCAATTAATACATGGCTCTCGTTATCCATGTGTCACCTTGCACACCACGTCTCCCCAACGTGTTCTGACGCACTATACGCTGGTACGCACCCGAGAACAACCCCCCTCCCCCTACACACGCCGTCGAGGCCCCACTCCTGCCACTCCCATACAATGAGAGACTTAAAGTCTCAATAAACACTTGAACTTGAGACACTTGCATTGTTCTAATTAACACAGGTATTTATAAAAAGTTCATTTGTTTTTATTATTTATAACAAATAATATATTTTGTTAACACATATGGAGGTACAATGATACACTGGTTCGTGTGCGTTACGCTCAACCCGATTTTTTCGTTCATACGCTATAGGCATGTATACTAGACAATTAAAAAACAACAATATTCTAATTTAAAGCTTACAGTCTACAAGAAAGAACTTTACAATAATAATAAACATGGCGATTTCTAGATCCACGGGTGAAGGAACCCCGGCCCTATTGATTTGGACCGGCCCATTCGCCATGTGGAGCCCCCCCCCCCATAGACGGGTTAAAAGGGGGGGGGGGGGTCCACTAATTCCCTTATCCATAACATAGTTGTTAATTACTTTCTTTGGAAATATCGTGGAGTATTACACGTTTATTGTGTTTGACAATCACTTTACCAAATCCTTGTAAATAAAAACTTTTCCCATAATTTCGTCCTATGGTTCCAGACTTATGATTCATAGTACAGTCGGGTGCGTTCTCGACTCATAATCGGGAACTCTAGGTTTGATTCCCGGTCGGGACAGAAGTGGTTGGGCACTTCCTTTCACCTAGCAGGAAATATGTACCATGGAGTTTGGCAGTGTTGCGGGGTTGCATCCTGGGAAACGTCGGCAGTTTGACCTTAGAGGAGGAACTCGATATAAGCCTAAAGTACACGTGTTTCATGTCCCCGACGTTATTTCTGACTTGTGGGACCCGCTTTACTGTAGATGATCTATAGATATTTGCCTATTTTTTTTGGTAATAAACTTAGGCCTACGCATACGAACATGTAGCACTCCCGTTACCCTTAGCTATACCAGTGTAAGAGGTTACAGAATTATTGCAAGAAGTTATAGCTACATTTACCTAGTATCCCTGTATCACAAGATGGAATGTCATCCACAGAATGCAAGTTGGGATTTTAATAGCCTACACTTCAAATGGTATTACATAGTTTTCCCGGCTTAATGCCTTTTTGTTACTTTGTACGTGATATGTCTGTCACTGACAATCCTGCACTCCCCAGAGTTCAATCCACCTCTCCCACAAAACGTACAACAGAGTCCCGATCTTGTTGAAATTCTTGTCACTCGCATTGAAAATACACTAGAAAAGACGCTGGACCGACTCCTAATTTTTTTTTACCCAAGTAAACCAACCCATCCCAGAGGCTGACCCAACAGACACCCCCACCCCAATCGACATCTAGACATCCGCCCTAACACAGCTACCATTGCTGGAAACCCAGCGTTTGAACTGATGCTGGAAAACCTCCTAAATGACTTTGCAGTACGCCTTACCAAAGTTACTCCCCAGGTTTGTGGCAAGTTATTGCCACAAACTCGAACCACCGGCACCAAGAGTAAGAAAACCCCAGTTGTACAAACCTCCCAACGACCTGGCACTTTGACTGAAAAAAACACACAAACCACACACTCCCACGACACATTCTCCAACCACCCTCATATTCAACACGGTGTACTACTGGCACGTCAAAGACTGATGTAATCACATCTCGGACGTAAAAATCCTTAATACAACACAACCCATCTTACCATAACCCAACCTACCCCAAAGTACTTAATGTGCTCTAACTTACCCTACCATACACCATTTGGTCACCATTTGGTCCGGGAGACATCTCCCGTCACGCAGGGTGCAGTTGCGCCTCCACAGATCTCCAGTATCATCTTTTGATACTGGTAATGGCTCAAAAGGGCCACCACTTACGGGCTATTCATGCCCGTGCCACCTCTTGGGTGGCTTAATCTTTATCAATCAATCAATCACCCTACCATAATCTACCCTAACCTATCTGAATTGCGACTAACTCCCAAACATACTTCGACTCACAATCTCAGTCTCTTGACTAAACCATACACTTTTCATAAAACAGCAACAAGGATACCACCATTAACACAACTCTTCATCTTTGCCATTTCAATTTAGAGATAACACCATCAATAGTGTCCAAGAAATGTATAAGTACTTCATTCATAATGATGTGCTGCCCGAAATCTTATCGAAGTATCCAAAATTTGCTTACTGTAGGTAATGCATGCACAACCGTAAAGCTGCCGCCCGGTTGGGTGGGGAGCAAGACTAGTAACTGACTCACCATAGATGTAAAGTGCCTTGTATAGTGACTGTTGTGAGCCTCTTCCCAATAATCACTTGTCATACAAAAGATTATTGGTGTGTGTATTTGTGTAGGTGATTAAATGTGTATGTATACATGTATATATATGTACATAAGAACAAATGTAACTGCAGAAGGCCTATTGGCCCATACGAGGCTACATGCATAAGTATGTCAACATGTATATATAACTTTGATAATTGTATAGCATCAAAAAATGTTATTTGCTTAGCTAAACGAACTAGAGGGTTCAGTTCCTGAACTGATTATGTGCCTCTGTAATCCTTTACACCACCGCCCACGGGATGGGTATGGGGTGCATAATTAATTAAGAAATTGAATTGCCATCCTTCCGTTCGTAGTTTATTTTCTTATTATCCGTACACCATAGAAGACATCGATAACTTCCAATCTCTGCCAAATTATGAACATTGATGCGTCACTGAGTGAGTCTTCTTTTAACATCACCACTAGTCAGTCGTCAGGAGGAAAAACCCTTC
Organism: Procambarus virginalis; assembly: GCA_020271785.1. Taxonomy (NCBI): domain Eukaryota; kingdom Metazoa; phylum Arthropoda; class Malacostraca; order Decapoda; family Cambaridae; genus Procambarus; species Procambarus virginalis. Next base: position 2,545,107 of record WNGS01167840.1, on the reverse strand, counting down.
ATGCAAACTGCACGTATTGCTAAGATCAACTATATGGATATCGTTAGTAAGTTAGTGACTGAAATGTTCCTAGAGCTAGTATCTCATTCCATTGGTCTGTAATATTGACTAAGGGGGGGGGGGGGTCCCCGGCTGTGCCTACATTTCTCCCTCCCAACTCCTTGAAAACTCTTTCAAACCCCTCTTCCCTGCCTTCTCCACTTTCTCTGACAACTCTTCCTCCACCGTCTCTCCTCTAAACACCACATTTTGTTGTTTAAGATTCAGCTACTCGGAACAAAAAGTGTCAAGTAGCACGGGTTATGGTGAGCCCGTAGTGGACTTACCTGGCACAGGATGGGGGGGGGGTCTAACACACAGATTGATTGATTGATGAAGATTAAGCCACCCAAAAGGTGGCACGGGCATGAATAGCCCGTAAGTGGTGGCCCTTTTGAGCCATTCCATTATCAATAGATGATACTGGCGGACTAACAAACAGATGATTGATGGATGAAGATTAAGCCACCAGGAGGTGGCACGGGCATGAATAGCCCGTAAGTGGTGCCCTTTTGAGCCATCACCAGTATCAATGGATGATACTGGAGATCGTGGAGATGCGACTGCACCATACGTGACGGGAGATGTCTCCCGTCACTAACAAACAGTTCTGCTCTCCCTTTATACCACCTCTCCACTTTCTCTCCTTCCCTTTCTCCAATCATCCCTCCCCTCCACCACCAATCTCTTGCAGTTAATTC
>WNGS01167840.1:2506207-2519553 GCA_020271785.1 Procambarus virginalis | reverse complement strand
TAAACCCTTAAATGGCGCATAGCTATATACCATTTGACACCCACAGGCGCATACAAAAAAAAAAAAAAAATTATTTTTTTCTTCCTAACCTGTTAATTTGGTTCACTGATCACGGGAAAAATAATAAAAAAACGTAGTTGAATATATTGGCCGCTATAGGGCAGGGAAGTCTGGCACAAACAGGCGCTCACTCAGCATGCGTCCCAGGCGGTCTGTTGATCGCCAGCTGTCAGGCCGAGTTGCCACAAAGAGATAATTGCCTAATTATTTCAATGTCTCTGATTGATTTTCGTTTTTTTTGCTGTAATTTATTCAATAGTGTGTAGTGTGATATATTTATATAATGAAATGGGTGAATCATCGCTGTACTCAAAATATGGTGTGCTTATTGTTGATTCAATTATGTTCATCAAATAGTGAACAAATACTTTGTCGGTTGTTATACTATATACACAGGTTATATATAAGTATCTGCATGTTTTGTTCACCACAACGAACCACTAAGTTGCTATTATGAGTCAAAAAAGTAACGAGGAGTGACCGCCGTGTACCAGCCAGCCACTCACGCCCTCCCTCAAGTCATCTGACTCGCCCACATTCTCCTCCCACAATACTGTTTTTGCTTTTATTCACTATATACAGACGCTATATATAAGTATCTACATTCGTGTTCACCATAACGAACCACTAAGTTGGTATGCTGAGTGGCAGTGGCAGCCCGCCACTGGCTGCCACTGCCACTGATGGACCTCACAGTCAGCTGATGGCTGCCGCCCTCAAGGCCACACGCACTATTATTTCTCCTCCAACAATACTGCTTGTGGTGTTATTACGCTATATACACACATTATATATAAATATCTACCGGTTTTATTCACCAAACTTGTACAAGTAAACTGGTATGGTGCCCAAAGACGTGATCACCAGTAAACAACACGATAATTCCTGCAGACGACGCTCCTCTCACCAAAATGGCGGCTCCCAACCTCCTACTCTTGCTGTTTATACTCTCTATACACACGTTATATATAAGTAGCTACATTTGTGTTCACCATAACGAACCGCTAAGCTGGTATGGTGAGTGCAGTCAATAAAAGGTGGCCACACACAGTCAGATAACAACGCCACCACCCTCCCTCCCACAGCATTACTCCTCCCTCCATGGAGCACAGCGCTAAATATCATCACAATCCTCTTATTATCAGACCCATGGTCAGTTCTATCACAGTCAGGGGTCTTCTGTAATAATATTATCGCTACATAATAGCATGAACAAGTATATTATGGCATTTTTAGGCGATGCTGTGGTCACAAGCTGAACAGCAGTGCTGTGAGCTCATGCTGCGTGCGTCAGGCTTGGTAGCTTACTCGATACTGAGGCCCCTAACACCCGGGAGTTTGGCCCACGATTTTTTTTAAAAATGGCGTCTGTTTACAAGAGCCCTGATGAAGGTGTGGTGAACCCCGTGTATCCGCGGGCCGTTTAAATCTTGCGTAGTACTCCAACGCATCATATGATGCGACGCGCAATTTTCTGCAAGTCGGTCAATGCATCATATGATGCGATGCGCAATTGAAGGGTTAAACAGATGCCTTCTTAGGGAAAACAATTGTGGGGACCCCTCCTGGGTGTGAGGGGCCTCGGTACTGAGAGAAGGGAGCTAGCGAGGTAAAGCGCTAAGTCATTAGACTAAATAGCACTGGGAAGGGGGTCAGAATAAGGATTTTGAATGGGACGGGGGGAAGGAATGGTGCCCAATCACTTGGAGGGGTCTGTAATTGAATGCCGACCTACATGAAGTAAGACCGTCGCTCTACCGTCCAGATCAAGTACCGAGAGAGCGACCACGAGTAGTGCATGCAGCAGATCTTAGTGTCATAGATGATCGTGACTGTAATAAGACTATGCACAACGTTCAGATATCAGTGGACACAATGCTGGTTATGATGAGAAAATCCACAGGAGTCACAACAAGAAAATCCACAGTAGCTGTGATGAGGATTTGAATCCTCATTACGGCTCCTGTAGATTTTCTCGTTGAGATATCACAATGTGATTTCTCTGTGTATTGAAAGAGGGGTGATGGGTAGAATTACTGGACAACAGAGCCATAGTGCATGGGGGAAATTGTGTGAAACCCCGGTTTGGCTTTAGTGGAAGCCTCGGGAATCGTCGAGGGTGCAACAATACCCAGGTTGCAATTCTTTTATCATGTTGTGGCATAGTCGTTCAGAGCATGCATCTGGGAATACCCAGTGCATAGGTGCGAATCCTCATCACGGCTCCTGTGATACACTGTATTGATATACAGTATCACGATAATGTGATTCCTGTGTGTGCCATATATATACTTCTGTCTGCAACCATGCATATTCTTCTGTTTGCAACCGTGTATATTCTTCTGTTTGCAACCGTGTACAGTATATTCTTCCTTCTGTCTGCAACCGTGTGTATTCTTCCTTCTGTCTGCAACCGTGTATATTCTTCTGTTTGCAACTGTGTACAGTATATTCTTCCTTCTGTCTGCAACCATGTGTATTCTTCCTTTTGTCTGCAACCGTGTATATTCTTCTGTTTGCAACTGTGTACAGTATATTCTTTTGTCTGCAACCGTGTGTATTCTTCCTTCTTTCTGCAACCATGTATATTCTTCCTTCTGTCTGCAACCGTGTATATTCTTCCTTCTGTCTGCAACCGTGTATATTCTTCCTTCTGTCTGCAACCGTGTGTATTCTTCTGTCTACAACCGTGTGTATTCTTCCTTCTGTCTACAACCGTGTGTATTCTTCCTTCTGTCTACAACCGTGTGTATTCTTCCTTCTGTCTGCAACCGTGTGTATTCTTCTGTCTGCAACCGTGTATATTCTTCCTTCTGTCTACAACCGTGTATATTCTTCCTTCTGTCTACAACCGTGTATATTCTTCCTTCTGTCTACAACCGTGTGTATTCTTCCTTCTGTCTGCAACCGTGTGTATTCTTCTGTCTACAACCGTGTGTATTCTTCCTTCTGTCTGCAACCGTGTGTATTCTTCCTTCTGTCTGCAACTGTGTGTATTCTTTCCTCTGCCTGCAACTGTGCATATTCTTTCTTCTGTCTGCAACTGTTCATATGCATCCTTGTGTCAGTAACCTGTGTATTAACCAGATCAGCATGCATCATCTTGGGAAAGGTTAAGTATGACATACTGTACTGTGCATTGATTTGCATGCAAGGCAGCAGTGTACTGTACTTTATATACAGTGGAACCTCGAATAACGAATTTAATCCGTTCCGACACGCGCTCGTCATGTGAAATGCTCGTCTTTCAAAACAAATTTTCTCATTTAAAACATTGGAAATAAAAATAATCCATTCCACCACCGAAAAACATCAATATGATTTTTATTTTTTAGATAATGGTTTATAACATTTGTCCTTTTTTCAGATTTGTTCACTTTTATTTTTTTTCATTTTTTTTAGCAAATGGTTCGTTCAGTTCATGTCAGGTAGGCTGCTCCATGTTTATAAAAAAAAATTAAAAAATGAACAAATTTGAAAAAAGGACAAATGTCATAAAGGTTCGTTCAGTGTTTGTCAGGTAGGGTGCTCCATTATGACAATCTTTATTTGTTTCAAATGTGTTCAATTTGTTTTGTGTTTTTCATTTATTTATTAATGGAGCAGCCTACCTGGCACAAACTGAATGAACCTTTATGACATTTGTCCTTTTTTTCATTTTTTTTTAAGAAACTTGGAGCAGCCTACCTGACATACACTGAACGAACCTTTTTGACATTTATTCTTTTTTAAATTTTTTTAAATTTTTTTGTTCTACAAAAAAAATCAATGCTTTGCAACATCACAGCAGTCACTCCTTAACAACCCAGCATCATTAGCATCTTTAAACCAAACAAATAATGTACTTGCATTGCGGAGGCATCCGAGAATGTGCGAGAAGCAGCGGGAACGCACCATGTGGTTTTCTCGTTAATCAAACGAGCGCTTGCCAATCGCGACAAATTGTCGGTGATCAGCGCGTTCGTTATTCAAAATGCTCGTAAATTGAGGCGCTCGTCACTCGAGGTTCCACTGTATATGTAGAAATGATTTATAGGGCACTATTACTTAATGGAAAATTAGGGTGCTTATTTAAGATGTGTTAAGGTTTAGTACAGCTATTCCATCCTATTACTGTAGCTGGAGGTAGAGGTGCTTGACGAAAGGCACACACCAAGGTGCTTTTAGGGTTTTGGTTACTTACATGTTGTTGCATTCTATTTATAAGTTTATGGTTTTAGAATGATAGCGTGTATGCCCACGGAAGCGCTAGTGTGGGGGATAATTTTTTTTCAAATTTCTTTTGATTTATTCTTATTTACAATACAATTCATATCTGGTGATCTGGCATTCTCATAAACTTCAGAATTGTATTCAGGAATATGTTTTTCCTTTCCTTAATTAAATTAATTGTTCATATACATGTGTATTTAATTATGTTATACTGTTCATTGATTTCTATATACAGTGAAGCATCTTTAGTCAATACAATTGATATCAAGTCATTTCTGAATTAAATACTTTTAAAATGTATTGAAACATGGTCCCAGAATGCTAGCCAACACATAAAAACTGCAAATTGAATCTTTATCTACTTGTAAAATCATCTGAGGAATCCATTTCATTTGTAAACTCACATTATCGTAGACCTTTCTTAGCTTCTGTATTTCAACATTATTGTTATTACCCAGCTTTTTGCTTTCATGGGGTTGGGAAGAATTGTCCCTGGAGAAAATGAAGAGCATTACAAGAAAAGAAAGCTAAGGATTTTACAAAATAATGCTCATCCATTCACGCACTANTGTTTGTGATGATTGGAACTGTATATCTAATAGGTGAATAGAGGCATCAGATGTAAAGGATCATCGTCAGGTGTAGAGGATCATATGTCTCGACCTGCCCAGTAATCCAATTCAGACACTTTTGGTTGTGAGATGACTTAATGCATTTTTTGAACTAAGCATTTAAACAATACCCAAAAAGATGTTTGATATGGCAGTGAAAAATATATAAATAATCTTGGCAATAATGATTACTATACAGTATATCTAGTTTTCATTAAGCCTTGCATGTGTATATATGTCAATATTTTATAGGTTTTACAGTACTATATACGATTATGAAATGAATATCAATGTAAACTATCACTATTATATTCAGTTTTATACAAATATTCAATGTTGTCTGCAGGTTTGTTTGAACAAGAACTAATGGATCCTCGTGTGACAGTTAACTTTACGTGTCAGCGTTGCATGCATCCCATTCACTTGGATGCTGGATTCTCACATCTCAATGAACACACACTTGCTGAACTTGCTTGTAAGTACAGAAATGGTTTTCTTCCAGTCCATATATTGGTTATCTTCATCTATTTTAGGTGGTGATGGAGATTGTGTATTAAAGGAGATATGTTACACAAAGTTTTATACCCAGTTTTGATGTAGAATTTTGGTAAAGGAGTTGTTTTTCAAGATTTGGTTTTCCATGGTCAGGAACAAGAAACCTGTTAGGCGTATCAAGATAGCTTTGGCCTTTACTGACCCTATTTAGAGGTTATCTAGAGATGATTTCGGGGCTTTAGTGTCCCCGCATCTCGGTCCTTGACCAGGCCTCCACCCCCAGGAAGCTGCCCGTGACACCTGACTAACTCCCAGGTACCTATTTACTGCTAGGTAACAGGGGGCATCAGGGTGAAAGAAACTCTGCCCATTGTTTCTCGCCGGCGCCCGGGATCGAACCCGGGACCACAGGATCACGCGTCCAGGGTTCTGTCCGCTCGGCCACCGGCTCCCTTCCCAGAATACTATCCACATCAGTGATTTAACTCCCAGATACCTATTTACTGCTAGGTGAAGAGAAGCATTGGGTGTAAGGAAACATGACCAAACATTTTGTCCTGCTCAGTTATAGAATCTGAAACAATTTGGTTGTGAGCTGAGTGTGCTGACCCTTTACTATAGGACACATGTCAAGTTCTATTCCTTGCTGATAGGGTCACATGCATACTTAGGAAATAAAAATGAAAATTATGACAAAGTATATGTTGTTGATTTAGGGACTGCAATGGCAGTGGTGCTGTATATGCCCCAGTGTTCCCTTGAAGGATAAAGTATAAACCCTTAAAGCTATAATAACATTGCCTGTCAGCGGAAATTAATGCTCTTGCGGCGAATAAGCACACTGATAGGCAGATGTTAAGGGAGCCCCAGGAGTCCCTCAGGAAGGCAAGCACTGGCTCCCCACCCCACAGAAAACATTGAGTAGCCAAACTAAGTCAAGGCAAAATCATGGCCCCTCCTAAACTCGTACCCAAATGGGCAGAAGCATCTCCTAGTGACCTGCGGTAGAGTAGGAGACAGCCAACCACCATACCCTGAGAGCGAAAACAATTCTGATGTGATCAGAAGTTTTGCCTTTAGTGGCTTGTGCAGACTTATTAAAGTTCCTCCTGTGGAGTTCGGACCTCATTTCATTGATGGACTCTGCCTCTTTCGAGTATGGGTCCGTCTTGTCATATTGGCTACATTGTGAGATGCAGAATTCATCCTGGCTCACTGACAATCCTCTTTCTGGAGGGAGGCATTAGGCAAAGGAGTTCAGCCTACTGGAGACCATGAGCCAGAACCTGGCTCCCTCAGAGAGGCACAGGCAGCAATGGCCCTGGAAACCCCCCTGTGGTTGGGGGTTTTCCTTATCTGCCATCGACCGAGGTTAGATACCCAGTGCCTAACAGTAACAAAACAGACCTCACACAGTAAGAAAATCACAACCAAAAGCCGAACAGAAAGGCAGAACTCCTTCAATTCCCAAGGAAGCAAGCAAACAAGCAAACGTCACACCACGCTGCCGCGCCTCTCTTTCTTGCAGCCGCACCCTCCCCCCCCCCAGGAGAGGGGATATCCAGACCCACCTCACCGGCTACTTAACCTCAGTTCGTTGGCTAATGCAATCCAGGACGGTCGTCAAATCTGGCCTCTGTTTCCTGGCAGTATTTTTACCTTTGTGGTATCCTCTGCTGTTTGTGGTGTGGTGGCCATGTGTACCTGAAGTGTACCGGGGCTGCATGCACTTAGGGCAGCCTTCCCTAAGTGCCCTTGCGTGTCAGGGTTGTCTTCCCTGGTGCATTTGGGACGCCATTTCCATAGGGGTTTTTGCTACTTGACATCTACCACGCCCTTGGGGCCAGCTGGGGTTTCGTGGCCCTTGTTTGGCCATGGGTAGGGAATGGTTTTGTTGCTGGTTGGGGCATCAAGGTGTTGTGCAGCCAGCTTACCTATGCAGCGGCTGGTTCCTGTTTCCTCTGGGGACATTGTACTTTTGCTGGGTTTTTCTTTTGCTTTTTTGTTTTGGTTGCCTGATGGGAGTTTGCTTGGTGTGACTATAGGACGACTTATAATACTCTGGTGGCCCTCTGCTAGGCTGTCGTTATTGTACACATCGTAGGGGTTTTGGTGTTTTGATCTCCCCCTTGTTAGCTTTGGGTCTAACTCGTTAGATCTGTTGGGGCTCGGTGGACCTATGGATGCATCTGGTTGTGGCTCTTCGCCATTACAGTATTTGCACGCCTTGGCCTCGGTGGCCGGGGACATGATCTTTGGGATGACTTTTGCTTGTTTGCTTGTTTCTTTAAATAGGGGAAGTTCTGCCTCTGTTCAGTCTTTGGTTGCAATTTTCTTACCATGTGGGGTCTGTTTTGTTATGCCTACCTTTCTTGGTGCTAACCCCGGTCGATGGCAGACATAGAATGACCCCCAAATACATGGGGGTTTCCATAGGCCATTGCTCCCTTTGCCTCTCTGAAGGGGGGCCAGGTTCTGGCTCGTGGTCCCCAGTAGGCTGAACTTCAATTGACTGATGCCCCAGACTAATTTAACACATATCAGCTTGATAGCTCCAGGCAGCCTCCCGGGCTCATCCAAAAAATGGCATTTTATTACATTCAATGCTGTTTTTTTTATCAAATTACTTGTGTGCTCGCTCTGGGAGCACAAAGCCCTGCTCACTAGCCAATCAATTGTGTAATGCATATGTATTTATACTAATTAATTTTAGAGTTTTGTGTCAGAAGCAAGATGGAAATATAGACATTAATGTGACTACATTTTTAGGAATATATGTATCTTAAGTGGAAGTTAAGATATGATTAAATAAAGAGTACCTAACAATTGGCAGTATTCAGACCCATCTTGATATTTAATCACCTATTCTGTGTTTTGAGGTACTGGTATGCATATTGGTGATACCTTACTCAGTCACCTTCATGCAGTAAAACATACCTAGCATTTTAAATGAATTTCTATATCTATATTCTTCTTTTTCACCTAGTGCCTATTTATCCTGGAGAAGAGGTAGAATTTGATCCATCAGACGTAGACAAATTGGTACCTCCACTGCAGCTGACTGACTCCGGCCATCACCCTCATGGCTTTACCTTGGTTGGAGAATCTGGTGATACTGAAAAGACACAGCCTCTTAAGGTACAATTCTAAAATCTCCTGGTTTTTATAATGTAGTAGATGTTTACTATCAAAATGGTTTGAAATCATTTATATGTAGAATATGTATACTGTGGGAAAATGCATCATAATATGCTGATTTTAGATGTACAGGTATATGAATTTAAAATATAAGTATTGTTGAATTTTATTACAGTACTTAAAATACAACAACCCATTAAAATAGATCTTTCTGTACAGTACTATATAATGTGCTCAGTCTTGTAAAAGCATAGTAGTTCTTTACATTTGCATACTTGGGGTTTATATTTGCTCCGTTGTTTTCATTTATTCCACATGGAACTGTTGATACTCTTTCAGGTAGCTACAGGCCTTTTTGACCTGGTAAGTTCCAACAGCGACATCGATCATCCTCTCTGTGAAGAATGTACGGACGCTCTCTTGGATTTAATGGACACAACATTGTCCAGAACTCAAAAGCAGGCACTGATGTCCCAGCAGCTACAAGCATCATTGGCTGACATGCCAAACATTGATGTTACTGCTCTTGAAAATGAATTGAAAAATGTTAGTGAAATACTGTTGCTTTATTTTAACATTACAAAGTAGAATAGTCTTAGTATTTTTCAGTTAGCTTTTTGAATCTGAATGAACGAAACAAAATGTCTGAACTCCTACACCCTGTACTTCTCATGCTTCCTGTATACTTTATAGCATCCTGCACTCATTACAATGCTTCTCATAACACAGTGATCAAATCATTTCTAGTTTTCTTCCAATATTAACATATTAACCAATGAAGACATTTTATTTTGGGCATTTCCATTTTTCCAGCTCCAACTTGAAGAGGAACGGCTTATCAAGGAGTTAGCAGAAGTAGAAGCTGAGCAGGATTTGGCTCAGAAAGTGTTGGGGAATCACGAGGAAGAAAAGGCACGATTGGAGGATGAGGAGGAGCGTTACTGGAGAGAGTATTGTACTCATAAGTCACAACTTACTGCCATGGAAGATGAGAATAGAAGGTAAAATTAATGAAATTGGTTGGTATTTGAATGATTAAATTTAAATATTGAAAGTAGGAGGTAAGGCAGCCCAAGTTATGTTGTGCTGTACAACAACTAGTTGATCCGAAGATCAGTTTGACATGGAGTTTTAGCTTTTGCAAAAACAGTAATTCTGTCACAAACATGCAGGTTATCTGCTTTTATCTGTTCTGGGTGTCATGTTTACCTGTAAATGACACCCGTGAATATGATGTAGAGGAGTAGAAGATGTATTTTATCTGGGTTTGTATCCTTTTTTATGTATTAATTTTGTTTATCAGAGATCTTGTACACTAACCATTACTTCCTCCTTTTGCAATATTCTAGCAGTGGTTAACAGTGAAGTATTTAACTTCAATGACCAAGGTAGTTTGTAGTGGAAAAGGATATGTAAACCAAAGCTTTACACTGGCACAGCCTTTATAGATCTGTAGAATTGATATAAAAAGTGAACAGAGGAGGATTCCATAGAGTTCAGCAAGTACATGTATTGAGCATAATGAATGATTTATGCACAACAATTGTAGTAGGAGGCAAGAGTATGGTTCACCCACCCCGGGTATCTCTTAAGAAAATCCATAGTGTGCAAGCACCTTTCACATGATTTAATAAATCAAAATATGGCACCCAGTGGAGCAGAATTTGAGAGAGATTTGAGAGTATTGTACATGACTGGTGAGGGAGTAAAACAGTTGCTGTACTTGGTTACTTCCTTAGGCAATTACCGTATTTGCCAGCATATAAGGCACACTTTTTTTATTTTTAAATGTACTGTATCAAAAAAGTGCCCTACATCTAATGCAGCCATATTACAGATGGGAGACCGAGGGGCATAGGCTAGGGAGCCGGACGAGCATGCTGGGTAAGTTCGCTAGGCACAAAAATCGTTGCTAATACTGTAATAAAATATTGAATGCAAGCTAAGTTACACTGTCTGTTATCACAAACTTATGATATGTCGGCAGTTATGAAGGAAGCTCACATTATCTTACCCGGTATACATGACCCACACCTGATGTCATACATTATTTGATGACTGTTACCTTTGACATTTATTCATTACCTAAATGAAAAATGTTCCTAGAAATTTGAAAGGAAAGTTCAACTTTCATCCGCCTGTCAGCCATTTGCAATGCGTGAATGACAACACCAGAGCGATGTGATGGTGCGCCACCGCCCTGGTGGTCTGATTCCGACAACAAAACATAATAACCAGAAATACAAGTTTCACATCCTGTATTGCAATTCTTTTTCCCAAAATATAAACAACTACACCACAGCTGATCATAGAGGAGGTAAGAGTTGTTGTACAAAATCCACTTTAAAATATCTTAAAATAAATGTATGATGAAACATACTGTACTAAAACAGTTTTTTTCCACAAAATATCTTTGTAAAATAAGGGTGCGTCCAATGCGAGGGTGCGTGTTTTACACCGGCAAATATGGTAGCTGCTGCTTCTCCCATGGACAGTACTAGATGGCCAGTCTCTCTCAACATTTGTTCTCATCATGGTAGAAGTATTTTCAAATGCCTGATAGGTTATACATTGGTGTCTCCTATTTATATCATCTCAAACTCATTCATATATGAAACTATTAGCCCATGCTAGGCAGCTTTTATTTTTATTGTAGAAATAAATAGGAGCTACCTCATAGCCCATACATGAACGAGCTTGGGTGGATATAAATAAGAGCTGTCTCGTATTGATGAGAAGGCCTTCTGCAGTTCCTTTATGTTCAAATGATGATTGGTTGACCAATCATAAATTCAAATGATGTTTACAAACATAAGAGTTGTGAAAATTATGTGAACATAATCAGCATACATATGTAAATGTAATGGAATTTTATACCATGACAATTACCACATTTGCATTGTAAGGTAATCATGAAATGATAACAGGATTTTTTCATGGATCAAGGTAAGCTGTACTACATTCATATAGAGCTGTTATATCCATATGTGCATCATTGGTGAAAACCTAGAAAGTAATAATTTAACACTACATACACAGTAACTGCATTGCTTAGTGAATGGCTCTGTGATGATAACTGCACTTCAAGGATTAAATTGAGAGGAAGTAGGACAAGAGGACATAGTGGGAAGCTGGAAATGCAAAGTTGTCGAAGAAACGTAAGGAAATTGTTAAGAGTTGTGTGTATAGGTACTCAACAAGTACTTTTACTGAAAGTAGTAGTGGCAGCCATCTCCACTCACAACTTGAAAGCCTGATTTAACAAAACTTAAACATGATGAAAGTTAAAATAAAATGTTCACCTAGCTCTAAATATAAGTATTCAGGAATTAGACAAGTGAACCACTGTTGTGGGTGGCATCCTGGGAGTGGTCAGTCATTGGTTTAGGGAAGGCTTAGGCTTAGGTTTATCAAGGCTTAGGAAAGCCTTGATAAGTCTACCAGGTTTCCTGTCTTGCAAGTTTCGAAACCGTATACAGTTTTAATAGATTTGTCATATATCAAATCTAATGTAATCTGCCATGTGAATTTAAACTATTTTATATAGGATTTATAGAAAAAAAAATTTCTTTAATTTTTTCAGCCTAAAAAGTCAACTGAGCTACACACAAAACCAACTTGAACGACTAAAAAAGACAAATGTGTTTAATACCACTTTCCATATCTGGCATTCTGGCCATTTTGGAACAATAAATAATCTTCGCTTAGGCCGACTCCCTACTGCTCCTGTCACCTGGCAAGAGATAAATGCTGCATGGGGCCAGACTGTTTTGCTCTTGGCTTCTCTAGCAAGGAAAATAGGACTCAAATTTTCAAAGTATAGATTGGTTCCTTATGGCAACCATTCATATATTGAGGTTAGTAATTTTTAGCATTAATATGATTTTTTTCTGTGGGAAGTCCCTACGGCTCCTTCTTGGCTTCCTGGAGCTATTGGACTGATATACGATATATTAGTCTGGGGCATCAGTCAATTGGAGTTCAGCCTACCGGGGACAACAAGCCAGAACCTGGCTCCCTCAGCAGGTTATCTTGAGAGGCAAAGGGAGCAATGGCATATGAAAACCCCCATATGTTTGGGAGCATTCCATGTCTGCCATCGACCGGGGTTAGGTACCCAGAAAGGTAGGCATAAAAAACAGACCCCCACTTTGTAAGAAAATTGCAACCGAAGACCGAACAGAGAGGCAAGTTGCCCCTTTGATCCCGCTTACGTTTTGGTGTCCTCTTCGAGGGGTTTGTTGTTGCAGGGTGGGGGGAAGGGGAGGGAAGGGAACTATCAGGGAAAGTGCCAAGCCATTACGACTATATAGCACTGGGAAGGGGTCAGGATAAGGATTCTGGATGGGACGGGGGGGGGGGGGAGGAATGGTGCCCAACCACTTGGAAGGTCGGGGATTGAACGCCGACCTGCATGAAGCGAGACTTTCGCTCTACCGTCCAGCCCAAGTGTTTGGGCAGGGGGGGGGGAGGGGTTTTCTTACCCCCCTTCCCTGTATGATGATGAAATGGGTCGGTTCCTCCCCCAGGTTCGGTTCCAGGTTCCCTTGGTTTCTTTGGCTCCTTCTTTCCAGAGGTTTTCTGCCTCTCGAATCTCGCCTAAGAAGGCTCGGGAACCTGTTGCTGTGTACCTCCTACAAGACCAGATTTTGCCTGTGATGGATCCATCCTCATTTGAGTACAGTTCTTCTTCCTGTATTAGGTGCGTTGTGAGGTCCTAGAGTCTTCCTGGCTTGCAGACTGCTCTTTTCCTGCTTCTTTCCAGTGCCAAAACAGGACTGTGCCAAGTGCTTGGATGGTGTGTCTGGACCTCTGGGATGCGTACTGGCA
>WNGS01167840.1:2453160-2467407 GCA_020271785.1 Procambarus virginalis | reverse complement strand
AACGTTAGGTCGTCAGACATCATTATTCCCAAATCCTTTACATGCTGTTTTCCGACTATGGGTATATTTGATTGTGTTTTATACCCTGTATTATGTTTAAGGTCCTCATTTTTACCGTACCTGAGTACCTGGATTTATCACTGTTAAACATCATGTTACGGTGGTTACGGAAAAGTAATTTTGAACAATGAGCAGTCTAGTCAGGTGCACAGCTTTCCTCATGGTCTTCTCAGAGTCTTGGCCTGTTTAGTAGCAAGTTATACATGACCAGTATCACTGTTGCCTTGTTCTCCAGTTACTATTACTAATGTCTAGTCCTGTGGGTTTTCTCACTTATTTCTTCAAATTCCAGTGTAGATGTAGTAACAAAAGCCACTACCATGGGTGTGTTGGTGAAATGGGCGTGAGTGGGTTTATTTGGTAGGTAGTGGGGCAAAAATCAATCAATCCCAATAAGGATTGTTACGGGGAATGAGGCAGGAGACAGGTGCAAAATCTTGCACAACTATTATTTAATATACAGTATTATTAAACTAATAAAATCAGCACAACTTACCAGCAGTGTGTGAAGAGTCTGTAACAACAGAGAAAATATGCTGCAGAATGTCAGTGTAATACGTCTGATAAAAGCTGCTAGCAGCACTTCCATGCGCTGAGATATTCTGTAGTAACTGATAAAGGATTTGCAATCCAGTATCTGCAACATTACGCATGGTGTGCTTGAAAGCCCATATTATAGAGTCTAGCACAAGTTTGAACTGAGCTGGAGGAATATTGAGAAGTGCTGTGAAGCAGTGTGTATTAACAGCCTGAAAAGAAAGAAAAGATTTCTTTAGGTACTATGACTAAAAATACTATTACTAGAAACTTGTATGTTCATCTGAAATACTTCACACATCAAATTTAGAAGTTTATCAACATTGCACTGTTAGTTAATTCCAAAACTTATTACAAAAATTTGTAGCATCCAATATTTCCTACACTGCAGACTTACAGAATTTAAAAATGGCATGGATGTGATTATAAAAATAAAAAAAGGTAACAGGAAAAAGAGGATTGCATCACCCATATTTAGTTTTTGTGACATCCCATAACAAAAGTACACTAACAATTAACAATGACACACAAGCTTTCTCTTAATATACAAATTCTTGCATTAATAAACATTGCATTTTTACCATCTTTACTTTATTTAGGATACAAGAGATTTATTTGGTTAGGTTTGCCACCTCCCGTTTATAAAGCTTACCTGTAAAAGAAGGAAGAAATTTGTTCTGTGCTCCGGAAACTCTTCAAAATCTTTGTTGATCATTGATAAAGTACATTCAAAAACTGCATCAAATATTTTTGGGACTTGTTGGGTGATGTGCGACTCTAGTTTATTTACAATGGTAGCCATAGTTGATAAAACTTCAGGTTCGCGTGCCGAGGGAACACCAGTTCGCTGAAACAACCATTAACGTTCATTAGGTGTGTACTGACACTGTAAATGCACAGTTGAACAAGAACCAAATGAAAAGGCAACATGCATGTACCTGATAATCACAAACATTTAGAAGAAAATGTACAAGTCAAATAAACTTAGAAGTAGGTTGAGAGAATAATTTTAAAGTTTCATGAATGAAGTGATGAAAAAAGTTCTAATGAGAACATGACCAGATTTACTGAGAAGAATGCAGGTAATATGTTGGCAGATAGATAGATATTTTATTAATTATATATATATATATATATATATATATATATATATATATATATATATATATATATATATATATATATATATATATATATATATTTTTTTTTTTTGTTGTTGTTGTTGTTGTACCTAGTAGCTAGAATGCAGTACTTGGCCTACTATGCAAGGCCCAATTTGCCTAATAAGCCAAGTTCTCCTGAATTTATATATTTTTCATTTTTTTTTCATATGAAATGATAAAGCTATCCAATTCATTATGTATGAGTTATTCTTTTTTATTTAAATTTAAGTTAACCCTTAATATGCTCGGGGTTTAATATCCTATCATCCCCACAGGCGCATGTCTTTTTGAAAAAAAAATAATAATTTTTACTTCCTAACCTGTTAATTTGTGTTCACTGATCATGGGAAAAATAATAAAAAAATCGTAAGTGCCATATATTGCCCGCTATAGGGCGGGGAAGTCTGGCAAATTATAGGCGCTGACTCAGCATGCGTCCCAGGCGGTCTGTTGCTCGCCAGCTGTCAGGCCGGAGTTGCCACAAAGAGATAATTACCTAATTATTTCAATGTCTCTGATTGATTTTTCATAGTTTTTTTGCTGTAATATTATTCAATAGTGTGTAGTTTGATATATTTATATAATAAAATGAGTGAATCATTGCTGTACTCAAAAATATGGTGTGCATATTGTTGATTCAGTTATGTTCATCAATCAGTGAACAAATACTTTGTCGGTTATTACACCATAAGCACAGGTTATATAAAAGTATCTGCATGTTTTGTTCACTATAACGAACCACTAAGTAGCTATTATGAGTCAAAAAGTAACGAGGAGTGACCGCCGTGTACCAGCCAGCCACTCGCGCCCTCCCTCCAGTCATCGCCCACACCCACATTCTCGCCCACATTCTCCTCCCACAATACTGTTTTTGCTATAATTCACTATATACAGATGTTATATACAAGTATCTACATGTTTTGTTCACCATAACTGTACATCTAAGCTTGTATGGTGAGTAAAGGCACAAAGACGTAGGACCTAACACAGTCAGCTGATGGCTGCCACCCTCAAGGCCAGATGCACTAATATTTCTCCTCCAACAATACTGTGTGGTGTTATTACGCTATATACACACATTATAAATAAATATCTACCCGTTTTATTCACCATACTTGTACAAATAAACTGGTATGGTGCCCAAAGACCATCGTGGTAACCAGTAAACAACACCGTCGTCTGCACGGTGGCGTCGTGCAGATGACGCCACCGCCCTCGCCAAAACCGCCCTCCTGGCGGCAGCAAGAATGCGGCTCCAAACCTTCTCTTGCTCTTTATACCCTCTATACACACGTTATATATAAGTATCTACATTTGTGTTCACTATAGCGAACCACTAAGCTGGTATGCTGAGTGCAGTCAATAAAAGGTGGCCACGCAGTCAATAAAAGGTGGCCACACAGTCAGAAAACATCGCCACCACCCTCCCTCCCACAGCATTACTCCTCCCTCCATGGCGCACAGCACTAAAATCATCGCAATCCTGCTATTATCAGAACCCTGGTCAGTTTTATCACAGTCAGGGGTCTTCTGTAATAATATCATCGCTACATAATAGCATGAACAAGTATATTTTGGCATTTTTAGGCGATGCTGTGATCACAAGCTGAACAGCAGTGCTGTTAGCTCATGCTGCGTGTGTCAGGCTTGGTTGCTCACTCAGTACTGAGGCCAATAACACCCGGAAGTTTGGCCCACGATTTTTTTTTAAAAATGGCGTCTGTTTACAAGAGCCCTGATGAAGGTGTGGTGAACCCTGTGTATCCGCGGGCCGTTTAAATCTTGCGTAGTACTCCAACACATCTTGAGGTTATCTCGAGATGATTTCGGGGCTTTAGTGTCCCCGCGGCCCGGTCCTCGACCAGGCCTCCACCCCAGGAAGCAGCCCGTGACAGCTGACTAACACCAGGTACCTATTTTACTGCTTGGTAACAGGGGCATAGGGTGAAAGAAACTCTGCCCATTGTTTCTCGCCGGCGCCTGGAATCGAACCCAGGACCACAGGATCACAAGTCCAGCGTGCTGTCCGCTCGGCCGACCGGCTCCCTTCATCATATGACGTGATGCGCAGTTGACTGGAACAACGTCCAACACGTCATACGACGTGATGCGCACTTTAAGGGTAAAAACTAACGTAGATATATGACCGAACCTAACCAACCCTACCTAACCTAACCTAAACTATCTTAACCTAAACTAAAACAAGTAAATAATTATGTTCTTAATATATAATAATAATAATTCAAATATACTAATTGGAAACAATTTATTGAAAATAAAGAAAATCACTCGGCCAATTAGGCAAAACAGGCCTTGCATAGTAGTCCGAGAAGTGCGTTCTGGCTACTAGGTATAGATATATATATATATATATATAATATATAGATATATATATATATATATTATATATATATATAATATATATATACACACACACATATATTTATTTATTATTTTAGGAATGACTAATAAAAGTCAACTGTTGTGAGGTGCTAGTTTATCTGAGATAATCTATAGTGAATTAATGGACAAGTGATTATTTTAATACCTTATTTACTATATAGATTACCTTCATTTATCTTGGCTAATTGTTCCCTTATTGAAAGTGGAAAATTAAATAGAACAATACTAATAAATGTTGAGATTCAAGCACTACATAAAATTTCTAGTGTATCTGCAAACAATAAGGGGTTTAAAAAAAAATTCACCACAAAATCTTTAAATTACTTTAATGCTTGTAGATTTATCAACTTGAATGGCCTGTAAATTGGCAATAAGAAAATGTACATTACAGTTCCAATGTTTGATGAAGGCAAATTTTATTAAATAAGAATTGTTACACAAAATAAAAATAATATTGCATACCTGATAATCCATTAAAACTGCTTCCAGTAGGGGTGGAATGAAGTTATCCAAAACTAATGTATAATCATCTGATCGTGATACCCAACCCGAGATAAGTTTGAGTGTCTCCTTCTTAACTACACGCATAGATTTGATGAGAGGTTGCTTGGTCACTCCCTCACCATTAAGGGCAATAGCTGCACTAATATTTTCACTCATAACCTTGTAAACGTTCAGCATGTCAAGATAAATGCGCCCAAGCTGAAAATACATAAACATTAGTGGCATTCAGATATACAAAATATAATACAATACAAAATATAATACACAAAATATAATACAAGATAAAATATTAGCTTGAAACAAATACAGTACGTTACACCAGACAAAAAATACATACCTGAGAAACGAAGGGATGTCCTAATGCTTTGCATGCTCTAACATTGGTCTTTAAAATATTTGCTAGCTGCTTTACAACATCAGGGTCTTTCAAAATGTCAACATTCTGAAAAAACATACGAAGGTCAACATTTTACATCATTACAAATCAGACAATTTTGCTATGATTTATATGTAAAAGTAGGTTCAGATGACTGTATGAAATGTGAGAATAAATAAGGAGCAGAAATAGGTTGAAGTGGCAACAGTCCTTAAAGAAAGGATGTTTATTTAATGTGCTATATTAATTAACACTTTCGCTCGGGCATGACGTAGCATTGCGTCATCCGTTTACTGGCGGTGCTGCCGGGCATGACGCAGCATTGAGTCATCCACTTTAAATAATCGCCAAAAATCAGGTTTTTATCATTTTTTTTGGGGGACTGGGTTTTAAAATGCGCGCCTATGTCTTCCCTACATGTGTATGTCATGTTCAACACACATGTTCAACAAGCTTGACCTGGACAAGCTGCAGGAATGGTCGAACAAATGGCTGTTAGAGTTTAACCCAAGCAAATGTAATGTAATGAAGATAGGGGTAGGAAGCAGGAGACCAGATACAAGGTATCATTTGGGAGATGAAATACTTCAAGAGTCAGAGAGAGAGAAAGACCTGGGGGTTGATATCACGCCAGACTGTCCCCTGAAGCTCATATCAAAGATAACATCAGCAGCATATGCCAGGTTGGCTAACATAGAACGGCCTTTAGAAACTGTGTAAGAAATCTTTCAGAACATTATATACCACATATGTCAGACCAATCCTGAGTATGCGGCTCCAGCATGGAGTCCCTATCTAGTCAAGCATAAGACTAAACTGGAAAAAGTTCAAAGGTTTGCCACCAGACTAGTACCCGAGCTGAGAGGTATGAGCTACGAGGAGCGACTGCAGGAATTAAACCTCACGTCGTGAAGACAGAAGAGTTGGGGGCATGATCACCACATTCAAGATTCTCAGGGAATCGACAGGGTTGATAAAGACAGGCTGTTTAACACAAGGGCACACGCACTAGGGGACACAGGTGGAAACTGAGTGCCCAAATGAGCCACAGAGATATTAGAAAGAACTTTTTTAGTGTCAGAGTGGTTGACAAATGGAATGCATTAGGAAGCGATGTGGTGAGGCTGACTCCATACACAGTTTCAAGTGTAGATATGATAGAGCCCAATAGGCTCAGGAACTGTACACCTGTTGATTGACGGTTGAGAGGCGGGACCAAAGAGCCAGAGCTCAACCCCCGCAAGCCAACTAGGTGAGTACACAATAGTACAAACATTTGTGGGCAGGAATTGGAAGTTTAGCTGGAAGGCGTCTGGGCGCTCACTCGCAGCTAACGTGGCCCGTCTTCAACTCATCGGCGGTTGGAGCGTACCAGGTTTTTTTTTATATGCTATTGTTCCTCTAGAGAATTTTATTGCGAACTCATTGAGACTAAAATGAAGACCTAGGACGAAAATTGAGGTGACCAGAGTGAAAATAGTGAAAACATTTTATCGCTTTCGCGCGCTCCTGGGTAACTCGTTCGCACTTTTTCTGTTGTTGCGGTAATTAGCCAGGCTTTAGGGTTTATATGCTTTAGTGCTGTAGAGAATTCTATTGCGAACACAATTATACCAAATTTAATCACGTAGACGAGAATTGAGGTGACAAAGTTGAAGAGAATATACACTTTACGGAATTAACTCGCGCTCCCCTGACACGCCCGGACCCACTACGCACAGTTGAGAGGTGGCGCGCGGGGTGAGCGAAAGTGTTAATGCCAGACACAGATAAAAGATGATTTAAACACTTTAAATAAACACGTTAAATGATGATTTACACTTAAAAAAGAAAATTCCTGAGAATTTATTTTCTGCGCACTGGGGGGATGTCATATTTGGAAGGCGAGCATTGTTAGGGGTTAAGGACACAGGAAAGAAAAATGAGAAATGACTGAAATGCCTGAAGATTTTTGTTGATCACATGTTGGTTCTATTTAAAACAAGACTGGAATATCTTTAAAACAAGATCAGGGGTGATTGCACTTCACAAGGCAAAAGAAAAGTATGCAGGCAAACAACTACCAGAGCCAAAAGGTTTAGAACAGAATTTCAAACATGACATTCTTTATACTATAACTTTTTTATGAGCTTAAAGTAGGAAATAATATTGTATACTTATGTAGTATGTTGTGGGGTAACAATACATGAGGCAGCAAGAATGTTTACATCAGGCTAAATATTACATGAGAGGGTGTGGTGAATAAAATACTGTAACCCCGTGATTATCCGGGATTCAAACATCTGGAAAACGCCCTTGTACGGCCAAAATCGTGATCGGATAAAGTTATCACAATATCCAGCCAAAATGGCCACAGGAACCGGATAAAAGCTGGTTTGGCCGGATGAAAATTCGGCCATACCGTATTAATCCCGTCTGTGGCTCTAGACGCATGGTGGAGGAGGGGGTGGGGTGGGTGGGTGGGTGGTGTTGGGAGGGTGGGAGGAGAGCGTCGGGAGGGACCACCTGGGTACAGGAATTACCATTAATTTTAGAACAATTAATCATAGCCAAAAACAAATGAAATAAGTACTAGTAATTATGTAATAACAAATAAATAAGTTTCCTAAAAGCAATGTGCACAGGCTGAAGCTTCCTTCAAAAATATTGTGAGTTTTTTCCTCCTGGCGGCCTACATGTGCTATAGCTGCCCCACCCCAAGTGGACCCGTCCAACACTGGTCAACCCATGTGCGCCCGTCGCTCGTGTTATACACAGTGCTGCGCCATTAGTGAAATATTTTAACTTTTTTATTTCCATAGTAACTTTGAACATTTTTGGCCAAGACTATGTCTGGTAGCAGCATCAATCGTTCTGGAGGTGTTAAGAGGAAGAAAGTTGTCCTAACAATTAAAGACAAGTTACTGTTATACACCTCAACCAGTGCGGCGTCACAGTGCTGTGCCATTAGTGAAATATTTTTTTTTAAATAACTTTTATTTCCATAGTAACTTTGAACATTTTTGGCCAAGATTATGTCTGGTAGCAGCATCAATCGTTCTGGAGGTGTTAAGAGGAAGAGGGTTGTCCTAGCAATTAAAGACAAGTTACGTGTTGTTCACGTAAAGCTAACGCCTTTAACAAGTGAAGCATTACAGGCAAGCCAAGCGCCTTCAACAAGTGAGGGCATGCAAGCACTTCAACAAGTGAGGCGCATGCAAACGACTTCAACAAGTGAGGCCTCACAGGCAACCCAAATGCCTTCAACCAGTGAGGCTTCAGCAGCTGGCAGTCAAAACTAACTTTGCTTAATGAACTGTACAGTAATTTTAAGTGTTAATTTTAGTGTTGTGTTAGTATAGGTTATGTAAATTGTTAAGAATTCTTAACTTCAAAATGTGTGGCATCAATCAAGAAGACGAACACCAACAAGGTAGGTTGAGGTTTCTAGTTGAATATTTAATATTTATATGTGGCAAGGCAATTCAAATTATGTTGTTTGTAGTATAAAAATAGTTGGAAATAGTCACTTTTGGACTCGCAGGTGAAAAAGTACCATTATCCGAAAAATGTGATAATCCGCTGGGGGTCTTTCCCATAGAGTCCGGATGATCGAGTGAAGACAGTAATGTTAGGATCTGCCTTACATGGGCGAATATGCCTTTAAAGTAACCTGTATTCTTGTGTTCTCTACAATTAGATTCAGCACCAAGAAGAGCTTACCCTTGATGCTTGGTTGATGATCTCATCCCAGACTTGATTGGGTAGCGTCATGTATTTTTCAATAAGGTGTTCTTGGACAACTTGGTCAGTCTGAGCACTGATCATATATCCAACCGCTTCATAGAAAGTGTGAACCTGCAAAAATAAAATTATTTACATTTTATAGCATGCAAACATCACTAAAGAGCAAATGCCTTCAACCCTCACACTGCTCCAATCCCTTGAGGGTAAAACTTTCCTTTTTAATACTGCTCATAGTCATGTCGATAGAGCTACGGCCTCGCAGGCGTGGGGTCCACAGGAGCCATACAGTCCAGGTGAATGGAATCCCTTGAGGGTGATTGGCCCATATACTCTTATCACCTGGAGATGATTTTAAGGTGTCCCATATTTTTCAAAAGCTCCCACCCATTCTAGGTGACATCAGTTGACACAAGTTACCTCATCAATCATTTGCCATATTTGGAAAAAATTCCAGAGTCCATTAGCTTCCTTTTAAGGCCTTAGTAAAAAGATGCAGACCTAGCATGCATTAGGCCTCCATGCTAGAAACTACTAATTTTTAAAAACAAATGAGTGATATCCACGTATATATTTGCAAGCAAGAGTCGTGCTATATGTAATTATAATATTTAGAATTTTTACACATGCAATGTATATATATGCATATATGCAACAATGATCACAGTTTATGTATAGGTGTAGGAATATACATACATACATATTATATATATATATATATATATATATATATATATATATATATATATATATATATATATATATATATATATATATATATATATATATATATATATATATATATATATATATATATATATATATATATATATATATATATATATATATATATATATATATATATATATAATATATATATATATATATATATATATATATATATACATATAAAATATGGTGTGTGTGTGTGTGTGTGTATATCACGAAAATAAACACGTGATTAAAAATGTGACAATGTCAGTGTCAATGTCACTCCTTCTGAAGATGTATTAATATACGAAAGTACTTAAGGAAATTCCTGTTTCATTTTTCCTCCGTGGTCTGACATTGTTATATATATATATATATATATATATATATATATATATATATATATATATATATATATATATATATATATTATATATATATATATATATATATATATATATATATATATATATATATATATATAATATATATATAATATATATATTATATATATATATATATATATATATATGTGAGAAAGCTGCATGAACGCGCAAGCCATATATCACTAAGAACTCTTTGACCCGGCCAGGATTCGAACCCATGCCGTCCAGGATCACCCCTAAACGTACACAGTACCGTGACCACCGCACCAATGATCGTCTATAAGGATTGGTCAGTCTTGGCGCTTATTAACTAAGCTCCCTGACTGACCAACCCCCGACGACACTCATGGATCCATTTGGGTACAGTTTTTCATCAAATTCTGGCGCATGCACGGGCCGCACTGAGTCTAACATGTGTGAGAAAGCTGCATGAACGCGCAAGCCATATATCACTAAGAACTCTTTGACCCGGCCAGGATTCGAACCCATGCCGTCCAGGATCACCCCTAAACGTACACAGTACCGTGACCACCGCACCAATGATCGTCTATAAGGATTGGTCAGTCTTGGCGCTTATTAACTAAGCTCCCTGACTGACCAACCCCCGACGACACTCATGGATCCATTTGGGTACAGTTTTTCATCAAATTCTGGCGCATGCACGGGCCGCACTGAGTCTAACATGTGTGAGAAAGCTGCATGAACGCGCAAGCCATATATCACTAAGAACTCTTTGACCCGGCCAGGATTCGAACCCATGCCGTCCAGGATCACCCCTAAACGTACACAGTACCGTGACCACCGCACCAATGATCGTCTATAAGGATTGGTCAGTCTTGGCGCTTATTATCCTGGCTGCCCCCAAAATGAGGTGATTTGATAAAATGCTATGCCCAAGATTACCATCCGAGTGCCGGCGGGGAAGTGGTTCATATAGCCTCGGCTATCACTTCCTTTTGTCCGGTCGTGATGGTCAAGTGGTTTAAGGCGTCCCTGTACATACCAGTTGCGTTGCTCCTGGGAGTATGGGTTCGAGTCACTTCTGGGCTGTGAGTTTTCAGTTATATATATGTATATATATATATATATATATATATATATATATATATATATATATTATATATATATATATATATATAATATATATATATATATATATATATATATATATATATATATATATATATATATATATATATGCAATTGACAATCACAAAACACTGATCATTTTATGCGGAAAATCCACAGAGAAAAATGAAAGGAGGTAACGTTTCGACTTTGTTAAAGCCTTTGTCAAACCAGACTGACAAGAAGAGAAGGGAATTGGGAGGATATATAGGCCGACACCTGACCAACCCAACCCTAGGGAAAGAATTAACCAGAGACAGGTAAAGCTTAGCTTAGAATGGTCAAAGAGGATTAAGCGGTCAGAGAAAAAGGATGAAAGATTAAAGAAAAGCCTCATGAACATGCAATAAATGAATATATAAATATAAAATTATAATGAGACATTGTAAGCCTCTTTAACAATTACAGTTTTTTCTTAAACTGTTGTGCAATATTATAACTTAAAAATGGATCAAGTTTGTACATTCCAGTACTAACATTAAGAAGATTTGGACACTGACTGATTAGAGCAGACTCAATCAAATTCCGTTCCACGAAATCCCCACAATTGGTAATGCTTTTTGCACCATTCCAGTTAATATTGTGATCGCATAAATTCGTATGTAGATACAATGCATTAGACGTTTGGGCAGTTCTAATACTATAAGCATGTTGTGACAACCGCAATTGTAAGGACTTTCCTGTTTGTCCAAGGTACACAGAATCACAATCATTGCAGGGAATTGAATACACGCAACCTGCTGTATCAGGGGAGTTTTTTATTAAATTGGATTTGATCGTACTATTAGTGAACACCAAATTTATATTAAGTTTCTTAAAAATCAAAGACAATTTTTCAAGTCCACTCGCATAAGGTACAACCAATGAGTTAATAATTTCTGTTTTCGCCTTAGGGATGTGATTATAAAACGTACGCTTGGCTTGTTCAAACGAGAAATCCAAAAACCTCTTAGGATATTGTAAACTCTTCCCGATTTCATATATTATAGCAATCTCTTCATCAAAAAACTCAGGGCTGCACACCCTCAAAGCTCGTAGAAACATTCCTGAAAATACTGCCCGTTTAACTTTACTATGATGATTCGAATAAAAATGAACATACGACCCCACGTTGGTAGGTTTCCTATACACATTAAATTTGAACTTTCTAGTGACTCTATGAATCATAATGTCCAAAAACGGAAGCATACCATTCACCTCAGTCTCACAAGTGAATTTTATTGAAGGTACCAAAGAATTGAGTTCATTAAGAAAAACTATATGGTCTTTGTCACTCGGCCATAAACACAAAATATCATCAACATACCTAAACCAAACTACATTAGCCGGGATAATACTGGATAAGATTTTTGTTTCGAAGAATTCCATATACAAATTACTTAAAACGGGGGAAAGAGGATTGCCCATCGCCATTCCAAATGTTTGTTTGAAAAATTTTCCATTAAAACTAAAATAATTGTCTTTTAACACAATTTGATAAGTTCTAATACTTTATTGGTCTGCAAGTTCAAATTATATTTAGGTAGTTCCTCACGTAGAAATTCTAACAGGTCATCAACGGGTACTTTAGTGAATAAAGAGGTCACATCGAAACTTATTAGTTTAAAATCAAAATTTAAATTCAGTGTGGATAGCTTATTAACTAAGTCCACATTGTTTGTCAAGTGTGAGTTGGAAATAGTACCAACTATTGGGGACAAAACCTTGACTAACCACTTAGAAAGTTTATAAGCCGCCGAACCAATTGAACTAATTATCGGCCTTGCCGGATTATTTGGCTTATGAGTTTTTATAAGACCATACATGTAAGGAAGAGAGGGGGATCGACTTATTAGCCTAGATATCAACTCTTTATCACCTTTACACACAGTTTTAAGAGATTTGTTAAAATGTGCAATCACTTTTTCATATATATATATATATATATATATATATAATATATATATAGATATATATATATATATATATATATATATATATATATATATATCCTCCCAATTCCCTTCTCTTCTTGTCAGTCTGGTTTGACAAAGGCTTTAACAAAGTCGAAACGTTACCTCCTTTCATTTTTCTCTGTGGATTTTCGCATATATATATATATATATATATATATATATATATATATATATATATATATATATATATATATATATATATATATATATATATTCGTTTCAAAAACCTGACCAAGATGAAAAAATATACACACCTGCTGTGGTTGTAGATCACAAATGATGGAATTGATGGAAGATAGTATTTCCTCAATGAAGGGCATTGCTTCTCCAACTTGCAATTGAACAAACTGGCGGCGGCATTTCTGAGCAATTTGATAAAGGTATCACATGCCATGTCCTGAACGCCATCATGGGTTTCTTGGGAGAGGAGAAAATAAATACATTGTGAAAATAGTTTAAGAGACCTCTCAAAGTCAAATAAATATTAAGATAAATTAAACTTTCCTATTCATTCTGGTAAATATTACTAAGATAATGGTTTAGAATAATTCAACTTAATACTTTATTTTAGCTTGAATTTTATTGAACCCATCATATGCCGTAATAATTTTTTGGTTTATTCAAATACTACTGTTTACAGTTTCAAAAACCTGACCAATCACAAAATATATTTAACAATTTTACCTTTTCTACTAATACACACAAAAACTGGCAATATATGCAAGCCATACTCAGGCATCACCAAAGAAGCCAGACCTGAGCCCAGGCTATAAGAGTAGACAGATTCAATACTACCCACAGGTACACAAGACATCAGCTCAAGACTGATATCCGTATGAACTAAACATGAACTTAATAACAAGTGGTAATCTGTACAACCCTTTGAGATAAGAAACTGAAATTCTACACTAAATAAAAAGTGAACTCACATACCCATAACTAATCATAACTGTCACTTAAACAATAAGCCGAGAACCTAATATGCTGCAATGTGCCTCTACTCACCAGCATGAATTCAAAAGTTTGTTGATGACAGTCTTCAGGAAGCGCCAGTGTATGCGAAGGAATCTGGGATACTGTCCCACAATGTACATGATATTTGAGGGCTATGATGCTTTATTATCTCTGCCTCTTTTCTGCTCACAAAGACCCAGCAAATCCTTTATCACAATCACCAAGAAACGCTTTTCATCTTCTTCTGGCATGGCTCCACTATGGATCCTACAGCCCAACAGAGGGTGTTTAGATTTCGCCAAGACCATCACTGCCGTTAACTAAAAAAAAAAAAAGGGGGGGGGGGG
>WNGS01167840.1:2406337-2453135 GCA_020271785.1 Procambarus virginalis | reverse complement strand
GGTTGGGGGTAGGAGGGGCATTACCAAGCTGATCGTTGATTTGTTTAAATTTAGTCATTTTCAAATATTTTTCAGCATGTAATGCAATACAATTCATAGCTTATTAACAATATTGTACTTGATTACTTATATTATTCAACCAGCTACCTCACTTCCTGAATTCATTCATTCAACCTTCAGTTTTATCATCAACCACCCTCACATTGCATTAAATTATATCACAGCAGAAATTTATTAAAGCAAATAATCTTGAAACCGTTATATTCTCTCTCTACAAATTCTATATTTATAATATGGTACCATTTCTTTCTAAAGTGATACTCTACAAAAGCCTAATCTGCATAACTGATACAGTATCCAACCTCTAGATGCCCTATTTCTAATAAAAGTACTATTAGCATCACAGAAATCCTATGTAAACTACATACACTATTTTCACTTCTTAGAAACCATCTGCACAACTTTGGATATGTTTTTCAATTTACAAAACACTAGATGCATTACAGATATCCTGAAGCACCAAAACAGGTATGTAATTTTCACCAGCACACAACACCTCTCAAAATAAAGCAGCATAATAAATGTTAACAGGAAACAGGCACTGGCATTTTCATTTCAAGTAATAAAAGCACTTATAATATACTTGAAAAACAAAAGCTTCATTTTAGATATATAAATCAAAATAAATTGGCTCCCAAAATATATATATATATATATTATCTAGTCCGGTCTAGTATATATATTCTATCTAGTATATATATTCTATAATATATATATATATATATATATATATATAGATATATATATATATATATTAATATATATATATATATATATATATAATATTATATTATATATATTAGTATATATATATTGGGTCCCTACACTTGCACCAGAGGTGGTACCCCTTCTAGGTTTAAAAAAAAAAAAAATATATATATATATATATATATATATATATTATATATATATATATATTATAATTATTTTTTTTTTAAAGTTTGTGAGGGTACCACCTCTGGTGCCAATTGGGGAAGTGGGGGAAACAAATGCAAAAGATGGAGAGGGAGATACACATGCTCACGCACAAAAATGCCTTAGGTAGGGTAAGGGCAAGACTTGCTAATGGGTAAAACATGTTCAGACTAATCAAAGTTTAAACATTTATTATTAGCATATAAAGCAAATGCTAATGGAAAATACAACTATTCATACCTATACAGATACTGTACATTCAACATAAAAAATAGATATTTCAATAGTTAAAATACCTCTAATACAGTTAGCTCTAAAGTAGATGACAATGTCTTGTGAATAAAATTAATAAAAAACTAAGCTGACACCAACACATACCTGATTAGCGAGTTTTTCTGTCATGATTCGTTCTGTATCAGCGTAGTCCAAATGCGTAAGATAAACCAGAGTTTCGCGCATATTTTTGTACATATTAATAGAGTCTGTATCACGCATGAACTCTCTTACTACTTCACCTTGCTCATTTTCAACGACCAAAACCTCTTCTGGTTTTGCCATTCGACTGATCATCAATGCTCTCACCTGCAAAGCATCAATATCTTATGTCACAAATGCTTATGCTCAACACAACAGAATAAATATATCTATTAAACAAAACTGCAATGCTAATGACCATGGGGCCAAACTTTAAATACTTCAGCTTTAATACTCGATACACACACCCACCTGATTCGTCAGCGGAGACTAACACCTGCAATCACCTTTGTATCAAGCTTCCTTTACATATAGCCAAATATTAGATATAGATATGTCAATCACACTTGATCAAGGAAGTTATAAAGTTCACGGATTTACTCTAAAGTGCAGCAGAAAAAGTTACGAACAGCAAGAGCAATTTAAGTTACGAGTGGCAGCTTCAACAAGTAAACCAATAAACGGTAAAACCATGATTAGTACTGTACCTTCTGTTTGTATTCCAGTCAAAACAAAATATAC
Source organism: Procambarus virginalis (assembly GCA_020271785.1). Taxonomy (NCBI): domain Eukaryota; kingdom Metazoa; phylum Arthropoda; class Malacostraca; order Decapoda; family Cambaridae; genus Procambarus; species Procambarus virginalis. The sequence continues at coordinate 2,451,164 of WNGS01167840.1, read as the reverse complement.
TGTTTCAGCTGAATAATTTATGCAAACAACTAGATGTGTACAGATTGTAGCCATTGTGAGGTAACCCATGAATAATGAAAGTGTAAGAAGTATCCTACAGGGAGTGAGATCTAGCTCTTTGGACCCTGCCTCCAAGCTATTTGTTCCTGGTGCATAAATTTCTTTACATTCTACTTCATATTTGCTCTTGAAGTTGTGGATGGAGGCAGCTTCACCTACCACTTCTTTCAGTACATTCTATATGCTTACTACCCTTAACTATATACAAATGTGAGAGTAGTTCTTAAGTAGATTGTGTTTCCAACTTCCAGTCACATCTTGTTCAAGAATTGGCGTGATTTTGTTTCCTTAGCCAGTTTTTATGCTTTTTGTGTTTCACTAAATGTAAAATCAAAGTAGATGCTGCATATTTAAAGATTGGGTTGACAGTGCAAATTGCCTCGGAAAGATACAAAAAATACTGACGTTATTCTATTTATATGCACGTCCAGTATCAGTTTTGGCATTGCATCTACTCTCAAGTCACACTCTTTGTTCCAAGGCCTATAATTGTCTGCCCATGTTGTATCTTTCTGGTCTTCTCTTACTCATCCCTTTCTCAAAGATCAGTATTTAACAAGACAAATATTTGCCTTGCTCCAACTCTTGTTAAGTTTGTAAATTTCCAACATTTTGTTACTTAATCTAATAAAATGTTGGAAATTTACTAATTAGATTTTCAGCCATCAATAATCATGAAGATTACTGATGACTGTATAAAGGAAGTAAGATTTTAGCCCTAGATCCCAATCTTTGATTTATTGTACCTTGGCATTTTAGTGTTGCTATATTTCCTCTTGAAGCTATGCATTGTGGCTGTTTTCACAACTTCTGGCTGAAGATCATTCAACTTGTTTACCACTATCTCTGCATACATTTTCTTTTTTGTTGGTACATCTCTCTGGTCAAACTGTTTCCAACTTCACTAGTTTGCCTCCCACCCCCTCAGTTTTTCCTCTCCTGGAAAAATCAAATCTACCCACATAAACTATTCCCCTGTACGTATACTGTACATACGATCAAATCATCTTGTACAACTTCTCTCTTTTGGTTAGATTTAGCTCTCTTGGTGTTTTCTCATAGCTCACATTTTATCAGTGGTAAGTTTCAATTTTATCTCTTTGGATTTCATTTTGTTCTTGTTAAACATACATTGGTACCATGCTGTTGCTGCACATCTAGGACTATTCTAATATGGGTTATGTAATATTTTGAGACAAATTAAATATTTGTGTGTTTATATGCACAAATGCCTTGTCTTATGCTTGCCAGTTTTGCAGATATTACTGATGTTTTTCTTTTTATACGTGCCTCTGGTGTTAATGTTTGCAGTATATCAACACCCAGGATATTTTCCTTAACCGATTCTTGAAACTGCCGCCCTCATTGCACTGTACTGTACTATACTGTACCGAGGTTTGAGAGGGAGCATCTTCTACCCCCCCCCACTTCTCTAACCTCATTACTTTCTATTAATTATGATTAAGCATCAGCAGACATTTGTTTACAAATACTAGTAGCATATAGTTCATGCCTGACGTATCAACCAGTCATTCAGTCATTGTTTTTGTTTACCTTTCGTATGCATATTGTCATATACGATCTTCCTTCATAGTGAGGTTATTTATATAAACAGGAACATCGGTAGTCACAGAACTAAGCCCTCCAAGACCTCGCTAGCAACACCCCCCTATCCCGACACTACACTTTTCTAACAATCCTGTTTCCCCGTTTCTCATATTTTCTAACCAAGCCCAGTCTCTTCCCAGTTATTCCAGCCTGTCTTCTAGCTCATGATCATCCTTTTATTGTTGGCAAACTTTAAAGTTTTTGTTTTTTTGTTTTTCTTGTGTTTTGGGATAATTTAGGAAAATGCAAACCACCCACCCTTCTCTTGCCTTCTGTATTTTCCACGATAGAATGTAATGAATGAATACAGAGTGAAGGTGATGGTGGTGCTTACCTATCAGTGTCTACGGGGGGTGAGATCTAGATCTTTGGGCAGCTCCAGCATGGAACTCACATCTGGTAAAGCACAAGAAGAAAATTGAGAAAGTCGAAAGGTATGCCATGACACGTACCAGAGCTTAGTGGGGCATACTATGAGAACAAACTAAGAGAGCCAACTTTAACAACAGTAGAATGGAGAAAGGACCCAAGGAGAATGATTGCAATGTACAAGATATTGAGGGGAACTATTTTCCCAGTGAGGGACATCATGATGAACAGGTGGAAGGCACATTTGTGTGAACACAAATGAGCCAAAGATTTAAGAAGTACTTGAATGCAGTGAGTGGTATACAAGTTGAATGAGCTTCAGCTAGAAGAGGTGGGATTAAGTACCATTAACAATTGTGGTTCACTTCACATCCTTAGTTGTTTTTAAACAATTCAACATTGCATTCGACTGACATCCTTGGCTGTTTAACGTAGATACTACAGAGTAATTTAACAGATGTAACATTGCTCCTCCAAATGCCAGAGGCTAATGGGGGAACAGAAATGACAATTTCAGAATTCAGTGCCCATAGAGCCTCTGTGAAGACATGTGACCATCTTCTAAATCATCCTGCCACCACCTGTCAAATCCAACACCTCAAATAGAACATTTATCATTTTATATCATGAATAAAGCAGCTACAGTAGCAAGGGAAAGAATGGCTAAGCTAATGCTGGTCAATTTAAATCACATGAAAATAGCTTGGGGGGGGGGGGGTGAAGTCCCTCCTTCACAATGGAGGAAGGAAAGATCAGGAAGACCAACTAAAAAGAGGAGAGGATCTTTACTAGCTGACTAGTAGTCACATCTATTATTCACTCACAGCCACAGCAGACCTTGCATCCAACTCGACACCCAGGGCATAACTCCATAACCCCACGGGATTGACGGATGCCTACTACATTCACTCAAACTGAGGTGAATATTGAGAAAATTTTAAACAAATTACCACTTGGAGCTTGGGACCATTGCAATGTATTTTGTTTACACTGTTGAGCTGAAAGGAGACACGACCAAAGAAAAGATAAAGAATGGCACAAGACTACACACCAGCATGGTACAGCCTGCAATTAGTCCTCCAGGACTAATAGCAGGCTGTACCTCCATCAGAATGGAGGCCAAAGATTGAAAAAGATGGACAGCTAAATGCAACATTACAGTACAGCAAGTAAAAGGTAAGTACTAGGGTTAGATCAGTCACAATGACTGCAAAAAGTTTTAATTGCTCATATTTATTATTTACAATTTTAATTGAAATATCAGAGGAATGGACAAGTCCCAAAAATTTCAGGATAAACATGGTCTTTATTTCCAAGGGGCACAATGGAATCAATACATTATGGACTAATGTCATTAGCAGAAAATCTTTACAAAGAACTGGAATGAATAACGAAGAAGAAAAAGATGGAGCACATAGATAACAAACCATAATAGTGGGGGCAAGAAAGACTTAAGACAGAAAATCATCTCACAAAACTGATAGTTCTAAAATAGAGCATGAGGAAAAAAACAAAAAAAAAGAGGGCTAAGAAGACTGGTAGAAGGCATTTGATACTGTTCCTCACAAAGGTGTAAAAAAAAAAAAAAAAGTATGCTAATGTAACTAGCAAAAGACAATTAACTGGGTAATGGAGTAGTACCAACACCAAGATATGAAATAGAGGGCAAACAACAATAGATAAGTGTTGGCTTGGATGACCAATACACCTTTTCTTGAGAAATGTTGGCTATCCAAGCACATACCACTCCAATGGATGGGCCAACACTTATCTAGAATATCCGAGACTCAAATAGCAAGCAACTCATGGACAGGTTGGACAAGTCTGATAATGGAAGATTGTTGACATGACATGTGGAACTGGCAACTCCTGTGCACCACAGGAGCTGCCAGCTTCTCCTGTGACCTATGATGGTGGTCAGCTATTACAAAGGGGTAATTGACCTAGCTTCTGGGTGAATTATTTGCAATCATTTGCTGATTTGTTTACTCCATGAACCTTGTAGTTGTCTTCCTTAACTTCATTTATGGGTGATTGTTTCTAAAGTGAGAATGATCATGACCCCTGCTCATTGTGTGTCTGTGAGAGCCAGATTTTCCCTCTGGTCTCCAATGGGCTTTCAAAGACAGCAAAGGACCAGTATGTGAAGTTATCTCTCAGTGTGGCTAGCTAACAGCAGCAGCAGCCACCATTTGGCCCCGCCAAAAAGATCTGAATCAAAAGATAACTGCAAAAAAAATAAATACAAAAATTGGTATTCATAATTCCAGCACTAACCCCAGAAGCTGGCAAACGTGATAACATCATATGCACACGGGAAGCTAAAAATTTAAGAACGATATTTAGAAATCTAAACAACGCCTTAGGTTGTGTAAATTGTTTTGCACATTATAATTTAACATCAGAATACGCAGCACCAGCATATAATTTGCAACTTCTTAAACATAAAGAAACTTAAAAACACTTACAATTACAACAATGATATGGAATAAGATATGAAAATATGTTTAAGAGAACCCAATCTAACAACCCTACATACGAGGAGGAGCAGAAGGGGACATAATATACAAGATACTGAGGGGAATAAACACTACTCCAAGAGAATCCTTGTTCTGTATTGCTTACAGTACTGTTTATCCACATTCCACCTATATCATAAAGGAAAGGCAACAACAGAAATTCGAGAACGAGAGACTGAAGTAGACACACTCCCAACATTAGTACAGGAACCTTGCGTAACAATAGCACTGAATAAATTAATCTGGCAAATGTAATAACACAGCTTTGGACCTTAAATAAGGTCTCATTAGATACCATTTACACAGTCTATATACAAGTTGGGAGGAATAAAAACACAAGGTACAACAGATATGAGGCAGGGCTCTAGAGCAGGATCTGGCACGCTACAACTAGACAAGTGTCTAGTATTGAGACAACTTAGCCAAGAAAGCAATAAAACTCTAAAATTGTCCACTTTAATAATAATAATAATAATTTATTTACAAGGTACAATGGGTTGGCAAGTGATATTTTTTACATTCTAATTACTCTAATTTTACTCTAATTACAATTAAGAGTGATATTTTTACATTCTTGCAAAGCCACCAATACACATAGCGTTTCAGGCAGAAACTTGCTTTCATGTGCATTTACAATGCTACACGTGTATAATTTTTCATAGTAAAATTACTCTCAAAATGGCTTTCAAGGAGTGCTGAACTGCCCAATATAAAATGGAAAGTTTGGGTTATGATCATACTGTATACAGGAAGCACTCAATTTTCTCAAGGGTTATTTTCCTGTAAAAGTCATGCAAAACTAAAGCCATAAAAATATATATATGTATTCCAGAGACATCAAAGGCCACTTATCTCTACTTAATAAAACATTAATATTTAGTGCTCGCTCCACTTTCCAGCTATAAATACACAACACAACGAACTCTAGAATGGCTGATGTACAATAATGCAAGAATATACGTAATTAATGAGACTCTGGCATGCAGAATAAAAAAAAAACTGTGGCATGCACGTCCCCCAACAGGTCATCTAATAATCCGTACTAAGCCTGTATAATGTTGAAATGCACCAATACCTGGAGTGAGTTCTGGGAATTCTTCAAATTCTAACTTGGTCCAAAAGACTTTGGAACATCTCACAAATAAAGTTCTGCCTATATTGTTTGTTTTATTGCCAATATGATGAAGTGTTAAGATTTTAACAGAAACCAAGACAAACCCCATGGAACATTTATATAATAATTAAACAAAATAGCCAGTTAGGCATTCTTAAAATAATGTACCAAAACACTGAGAAAAAATTATAATTACCCAAAAGATGAAGAATATTCAAGATATTGTACACAAACCTTGCTGAAAAATAAATTAATCAAGCTTTCTTTCCACACTTCAACTCACTTTATAACACTTCTACAGACGACTATACAACAGTAGGTGGAATTTCTCTTAACATATAATGGTATCAGACTAGATATATTTGGTCACTTGTACTTGAAAGTGTACAAGGTTATGCAAGTTAAATAAAAGGGAACAAATAAATCTGCACTTAATGAAAATATGTGACCAACATACCTTCGTAAGAATTGGCTGGTAGAACTGTCGTCTTGAGTTTGGTCTTGGAAGATAGAGTGGTGAGGCGCCGGTTGGAGGAAGAAATGGAGACTCCCTGTATAAATCAGAAGCTAGTGTGTTCCAGTACTCGAGGCAAATTTTAAATATTTCTGTGTCGTCTACTTCAGATATCAATACCAAGTACTGCAAAGCCTAAATAAAAATAAAAACAAAAAACAATGAACACTTGTAACAAATAGTTATAAAAGTTTATAGCATCTAGTCAATCATATTTCACAGAGTATAACGTTCAACTTATTGTTTGAACTACAGTACTGTAGCTTATTATATGACTAATTCCCATGAAAAATAATACTTAATCTATCACAGCTAAATGAAGAAGTCATCCCCAGTAACCTACATCAATCACTTGCAAGGCAAACCAATACTTGTATAAAGCTTTTTAAACAAAAATAGCCCCTATCATATGTCCATACATCTTTACAATAGAAACAACGATCAGCTCTTGGGGCTCACTTCACTTTTGGTTATTTATTTTAACACTACTCTCAATTTCCTATATCTCTTATTTTATCTTCTTACAAAGATTACAATAGATTTCAGAGTCCATAAGTAGTTCAACACATGGGACACAACTTTACTGAAGTCAACACCTGATCCATAAACATTTATCCACCACTGAAGCAAAATTGAAATGAGAAACACTGTACATCAGCCAAAGGCTTAGTTAGGCCTCTTGCAGGAATATCCCTGCAAGGAAGAGAAAACAAAAAAAGTGTACTGAACTGGTCTGAACTACATTGTTATACTTAGCTGAAACAGTTTGTCCTTAACCACTTAATCTCCATGGATCTTTTATTTAATGTAATAATCATATCTTCTGGATCTTATCAAGTTTCTATAGATTCAATCCCTTTTTTAGTCTGTTAAGCTTGGGTGTCTTTATCAGTACCATCCTTATTGAAAATCACCGAGACCACAATGTTTTTCACTATCCAGGCTGGTCTAACATTGGTCATGTATTATGTTCAATCAACACAGGAACAGCAACCTTAACCTAATCATATTATTTAGAGATTATCCTGAATATTGCCAATAAATGACATGACATATTAGCATATATTTCATAAGACAATTCACCAATATAGTAATACTCACCTTAAGTAAAGCATCACTAAGTGTTTTCTTTCCACTAATGAGCCTCGTTCCTTGAGAAAAGTACATAAGAATAAGGCCAGGTTTTGAATAAACTGCTGCTCTGCATCTTGGCCATTTGCATATGCATCTCTGATATTTGTTTCTAATGGCAGCATCTGGAAGTGAAATGTATTTAAGCACACAGAAAATCCATCATTATAACAATAATTGTTGACAAACTATTTTAAGTTTGTAATATTTTCAATGTTCTAAACAGAGATTACACCCCATGTTAGCTCATAAAAGCAATGAGCATTTCTATGATTAAATTTATAATGCATATGTTCCAACCGCAGCGGCTTGAATGTAACTCATTCCTTCTGGGGGGATTGCTTGTACTTACTGGTATATATGGGGACTAAAGTCTATTTTCTTAAAACCACCACCTAATCTGGTGCACTTTTAATCTCTTGACATTTGAATTCTGAGATGCACTTGCAGGCAAGGTTGTGAAGGGATTTTTTTTACCCTCCATTTTCAACTTCTAGTTTCCCTTAATTTAACCCTAACACAGAGGTTATCATGTGTTGATTTGGTAGGAATGCGGCTATCATCACATGAGGGTTTAAAGTTATTGTCTGGCCTTTACACATATGATGCAAATAAGGATATAATAGCTCTCTGTGCACATATTGGAGTGCTTCACCAATGGAAAATTCCTTCCATCATTTCATGGTTACATTACTATGAGAATGTTGTAATCATGAATGTTACTAGGTGAATACAGTCATTGTATAAAATTCCATCATAATTACATGGTATACCAATGACAGTCATGCGAGTTTCACAACTCCGTATGATAGTTGTCCATCTGTGGGTGGCACATTGATAGCTTACACCTTCTCTATAATCATTAGAATCTATACGGAACCCATATGGTTCCAATTAGACCATATGTCATCACCCAGAACTCAACATCATTGAATACTATGTTCACATCCTTTTCACAACTTTATTGTAATGGAGTATACCAAGTAAACCAATCATAATTGAAAGATTATCCTCATGCATTATGTGATTTATCAAGTTATTCAACACACGTACTCTTGTAAATAAAGAGAAGCCAGTGATAAACAATCGAGTGAAACATCTGAGGATAACACAAGGAGTCTTGTGTCTCATACCTCAATGTCAGCAAAGTCGGGCATTGTGGGTTGACAAGCCAGATCCCATAGCCAGTGCACCTTTCAGAGTGCCTCCACCCAGTAGAAAAATAAATATTCACATTTTCATTTTTTTTTTACATTTAGCATACAAATGCATATATTATTTTTTTTTGCAGAAACATGCCAGCTGCATGCTGATAGTAATGTCAATATGACCATTGAAGATATCATGCATAATGGGGGGAATTGTCATTAGATTACATTACTCATCAACTGCAATAATACTTTTGTTCTCAAATGAAAATACTAAAGATATCCTTAATTGTGGTATGCCTAAGCTTTTTGTCTTGAATGCAGTCTATGTAGGTTGCAAATGTTTATTTAATTTAATAAAGTTAAGCCATTCTCATTATCCAACATATAGTAGTTTCCTGACCTCCTGCAGCTGTGTAATAGTCTGGGAGAACATCATTATGTAGGATTCATCGTAAGAAGGTACAGCAACACCAGCTATCTCAGTCAGACATTTTAGTGTCACATTCCGAAACAGTGGCAGGCCTAAAAACTGAAAGGTAATATTGAATGCATCAGTAATGTGCCAATGACAAAACATAACTAAATAAAATTTTATCAAGGATACAGTAACTATGATTAACAGAAGAAAAACATTTAAGTATAATCAATGATTCAGAAATCTATTGTACGTCACAATAATCACTATAAATTGTGTATTACCTTATATATGAGAGTACTGATAAGCTTGGTCTCAAAAATATAACCGAGAGGAATCCAGTTGAGAAACCTGAGGAGAGTTTCAAGTGTGGCACTAACAAGCGTTGGGTTCTGGGAGTTTTCCTGCAATAAAAAAATGTATCTAAAAGGTATTTGCTCTACATAGATATTAATAAATTATGTAGTTTGTCTTGGCTAACTTCCCAGTTAAAATGTCAAATGTGACAGCAATATGAATAATTCACAAGCTAGTTACAATGCATCAAAGAGACTTTATAACATCAGAGTTGTTAAGAGTTGAGAAAAATTCATTAGCATTATAGTCTAGACAATCTAGACCAAATATCCCTTTAACCTGGGCAAAATTGCTTCAGAAGCTTACTAAACTATTTCCAGCTCAGGAACCATTGCTGAATAACATATCCAAAATCAGAGTCAGACCCTGGGAACACCCCCAAAATTGATTTCAATATGCCAGACTGGCTATTTATTTTACAAAATACAATAAATATAATTTACACGTTGTAAAGAGAGTGTGTTAACAAGTAAAATAGTTATTATTTCCATATTTTCCTTTTAAACATTGCAACACTTTGATATTTTGCGTTTTATTTCCGTGTTTCAAACAAAGTCCACCTTCAAGAATGCAAACCTCTGAAGATTTGCGAATGATTTGCAAGGTGAAACTGAACAGTAAACAGGAGATGGTTAATATTTTGCAAAAAGAAGCAGATGATATAAATGAGGTCAACTGCACCCATAGAAGTGATGTTCTTACAACAGCTAAAATAAGTGTTCATGTTAGAAAAAGTTAACAGATAAGATGACCATTTGAATACACAAATGGCAATACTGTACAGCCAAAGCATTACCAGGGAAAAATTCTTGTTTAAATGAAGATGCAGTTAGTGCCAAACACTTTTGTGATACCTTTGTGGACATCTTAAAAAAAGGCATGTGAAAGCAGACTTTCAAAGTTCTGCAAAACCATAAAAAGGTGCAGTGAAAGTCACTGTGACGATTGGTTGTTTAAGGTAAGAGGTCGTATGGAGTATTATTTGCCGGATTTTCATGCTGCAGATTCCTTGCCACTATTCCTCCGCTGAACAGTTCACAGAAAGACCACGTAATGAAGAGCAATACTAAGCATTCCTTCAGACATGTACTCACCTGGATGAGACTGATGAAAAACAACTGCTGATTAGATTTAATTTCCAAAATCCATGCTATCTTGAAAGAAATCAGAGCTCTATCTATAAACATAGGCACATGAAGAGAAGTTTCAGAACATTAAGGATTTAAGGAGAATATCAGTGTTGGGTGAATGAGGTAAGACAGGTGTTCTAACACTATGGATGACAGCTAATGATATTCTTCGAACTTATAACCAAAAGTCGATAAATTGGTATTGAGTTACAGAAGATTTACCTAGAAGCTGCTGCTGCTAAAATGAGTAAACAGCAAACTTCTATGCTGATTTCATTTTGAAAGCCTAAGGAAAAGCTACCATTGTTTTTGATGGCTGCAGCAGGTCTTATGATCAAGGACATGGCCCACAGAAGACAGCACCAAGACAAGCAGAAATGTGAATCTCAAGTCAAGAAAGTTTGTTGGCAAAAAGCAACACTTCCTGGCAAATGGAAACAAGCAAGCAAGCAATGATATTCCTCATAGGCGATATGTTGAGGAAGCACAGGTGTACTGTGCGCAACAGTACACCAGGTCTGAATGCAACTAGCCTGGACTATTGCCTAATAGTTAGAATGTTCAAATGCCACATTTTCTAAAATATAAGCCACACCCAGTTTAAACCAACTGGAAAAGTTTTTAGATATTTCACATAAATATTTGTGTACATAAATCATTGTACCAAGCTGTGCATTTCAAATAAAGTAGATAAGTAACATGCTCTACAATAACTACAGGAAGCCCTAGCCCTGCATGGTATCAGAGGAAGCACACTTTATGATATGCTGTCAAGCACTTTCATACCAAGTTTGGAAATGTTTTGGGGAATTTTTATACAGATTAGCCACAAATTACTGGATGATTTACAGGTTTGCCACATTATCATCAGTGTGTATATTTTACAAACTAATTTATATTTTTATATCATATCTTCCCAAGCATTTTGGACATGGTTATGCACACAGTACTGTATCTGTGACTGGAAAGTGGATGGAGAACTTAATATTATTATTCAAGCAGGAGTTTTACAGGAAAAAAAGTGGGAAAAGGTGGACAATTAGAAGACAGGAATAACCTAATTTTAACCTAATTAAACATATATACTGAACCTTTTAAACTACAATAAAAAAAACTTAACAGAATATTAGATAAGAATTCAGTCTTGACTCACCATGACAAAAAGACAGAGAAGAAAAACTTGTTGAAATTCTGAGCACATTGTATCCTTTAAGTGTTTTGCCTTAGTCTGGGTCATTTGTCCTGTTGAGAAATCAAATACTTCCTCGGACAGCAATTTCAATATCACCATATTGTTCTGGCACATAGATTCATTAGTTTTACTTGCCCCAACTATGTCAGGAATAAACGACTGCCAATTTTTGGGCCATTCACGCTTCAGGATCTGTTTAAAGAAAAATGTTGGTAAATTTAGAAACATTTCCAGAGAAATACTCATGGACAAGAATCAGTCAATATTCATTTGATATAATCACAATATCATCAATAACCCATTTCTCACTTTCTTTATTGGGGAGGCATTTGCCTGGAGAAAATAGAAGAGCAAAATAGGAAAAGAAGGTAAAAGATATTCATAGTGACACCCATCCACACACCATACCTTCCATACTAAACAGCATCCTGGAGAACCAGCAACACACTCCAGCAAATCATCCACAGCAGCATCTCCACCGCTTCATAAGACTAGGTGTAAAGTGCTCCTCATGAGTTGTAATATACAAACATATCACTCAATCATTCCCTTCTTAACAAACTTGCTTCCACCAACCTTTGTTCCCTACCACATCTCATCCACTGCTCCCACACTACAGTATATATATACTTCCTCTCACACTCACTATATCTGCCCATCATTCCTTTTCTCTCATACTCTAATAGACTACAGGATTACATTTACTTACCAATCCCTTGAATATTAAAAAACATGCATCTTTTCAAACATTTTAGCATAGAAATTATCAGCATCTACACTCCGCACCATTCCACGATCACTAATTATTTAATCTTTCAACGCCACACAATTCTCAGATAGTCCATCTCCATTGTTCTAACTCAATTTGCCATGATCATACCATACCAATATTGCACATCTGTACATAAGGAATGGCACTAGAAATCCTCCACGCAGTGTTTCATTTATATCACTTCCTGTTTTCTTTTTAACAAGAGCTTCAATTGTGTCATTCACTTTCCTTCTCATATTCTCAACTTGGCTTCAGCCATTTCATTGAGTCAATCACATAACCCAGCTTCCAGCACTTTCATATTCAATTAAGATGTCACAATTTCCTATCTGTTCATTATCACTACTTTTACTTTCATTCACTCTTATCATTATCCTTTCAAGGCACATCCTTAAGGCCTCAAACTAATATACATACAGTATATCTCAATCTGCGATGAGAACCGAGTCATCTGCATACATCAGATTTGATATACAGTACTGAACTCCATCCGTATATAAACATTGAAAAACTTGGGAAGCATTGCTACAAGCGTGTACTTTTACACTTATTTTATGCAGTATATGCCATTTGTATTATATATGCCACAATAAATCCAAAAATGTCTAATAAAATTATTAGCTCCAGTATAAGTACAAACATATAATACTAACCTGTACAAGAATCATATTCAGCTTATTCAAATAAACCTTCTCTCTATCGAGAGATTCTGGTGTGCTGGATAGTTTGATAATAACATTGACTATGTACTTCTTGATACCTGTAAAAATATAAGTCATATATTCCTAGTGTTAGCAAATTAATAAAAACAAACAGGTTGTTGCACATTTTAAGCAAATTTCTCAAGGACTATTTTCCCACTCGACAAGCAAACTTGATACATTCCTTTCCTGTTAAGACATAAAAGTGCAAACAGTAGATAGCAATTACAGTACAGTATATGCAACAGTTAAGATTGCTTTTATTTGATGATTAAAAAAAAGAACAGCGTTGAATGTAATAAAATGCCAATTTCTGGGTGAGCCCCGGAGGTGCCCTGGGGCTATCGGGCTAAAATGTAATACATTAGACCGGGGCATTAGTCTATCGAGTTCAGCTTACCGGGGACCACAAGTCAGACCAATGCAAAAAAATGCCGATGGGAGGAGCAGAGGGTTTCCAGGGAACCTCTGGGGCTCACCAAAATAGCATTTCATTACATTCAACACTGGTTTTCTGTGGAGAGCCCCTACAGCTTCCTGGAGCTACATAACCAAAAATAAGGAAAAGAGGGACTTACCCGGGAGGCAGCCACCACACACTCCTCAATGTGAAGTAGACAACTGGCTGCATCCTGCGACCCAATCACCATAGGAACGCCCAGAAGCAGGAACGTTAACCAAATAACGAGCGGCCAGGACCCTGTGCAATTTCCAACCAATTTCTGACCAACCAAGCATCAATGACCCAAGGGTTCCTCCGGTACGCCACGGTCTCATTCTTCACCAGAAAAGGAGATGACTGCAACCGAACAAACCAACTATCAGGACCAAAAGAGCAGAAACCCTCGAGCCGGAGGAGAGCACGAAGCTCACCGACCCGACCCCTAAAGACCAATACCAGTAGAAACGAGCCTTGAAAAAACCATCTTGAACTGAGGGGGGGGGGGGGGCCACCACAAACCGAGAAGAGGAAAGATAGGAGAGCACCCTGTCCAAGGACCCGGAAAGCTCAGGCGGCGCAGCGCATGAGCAGGCCGGAGGTGAAACAAAGCACGAGAAAGCTTACGTAACAGGGCAGAAGCGACATCCACCCTGAACGCAAGCTAGAGCGGCTACGCCACCGCCGCACGATATGAGGCGACAGTATTAGGCATCAAATGACTGTCCTGAAAAAGCCAAGACAGAAAGGGCAAGACAACTCAAATCAGAAATATAAGACAACCTACAAAGAGAGAGAAAATGGCTGAAAGAACGCCAGGAAACTTCATACTGTCGCCAAAAGGAAGCTCTCAGGTAGCACACCATCAACAAAGCCACTTGATCACCATACAAATGGTGATACACCCGTCAAAAAGACCAGATGTGAAGAGCACAGGAAACGACCGAGCCAGCCGTGTACCGGACCAGTCTGACCTGCTGGAAGAGGTAGAGCTGCAGAAAATGCCCCGGGTTCGCACACCGAGCAAGCAGCACCTGGAACCAAGGCTGGGCTGGCCACCAAGGGGCCACGAGGAATACACTCTCTGGGCAGGACTCCAAGCCAGAACCCGAAGCAACAGCTGGACCAGGGGAAAGAGGTACAGGTAACCCCACCTCGACCAGTCCTGCCAAAAGACGTCCACTGCAACAGCCTCACAGTTGGGGAAGGGTGCCACATAGACCAGGAGACACCAAGACCACACTGACGCGAAGAGGTCCACATCCGGGAGTCCATACGTCTGGCAGAGACAGGAGGAGTCGGCGTCGACCATCCATTCCATGGACAGGGGAATGAACTGAAACTGGCTGTCCGCCAGGACGTTGGACACTCCACAAATATGAACCGCACGGAACGCCAAACCCTGAGAAGCCAGCAGACAAGTAACTCAAAGCGACCAGCCCCAAAGGGGCAAGGACCAAAGGGAACCCTCACGGTTCAGGCAATGAACCACCGGAGTACAGTCCAAATGGAGCCGGATGGTCCAACCCTGAGCAACCCGAACCATCCGAAGTAATCGCCAAACCGGCGCGAACTCCCACACCGTGCTGCGAGCCCGACGGACCCCATCGCCCCTGGCTGGCCTGGTGAGCACTGGTCACAGAGCCTTAGCCAAGAAATAACACGTCCGTGAACACATCGAGCGAGGGCTCGTGTAGGCGCCAAGACACTGAACCCCGAAAGCCCTGAAGAGGAAGCCAGCGACATAGCAATCTAAACAAGACCCCCAGAGTATGAACCCAGCAATCGCTAGAGAAGCGGAAGGGGCATCTTTGAAAGAACCAGAACAGATGCTGAAACCAAACCCGACCCAGCAGAAAGACCAGCACGACAAATTGCCCACGAACCGTGGGACCAATTGTGAGACCCTCACCCCAACGCCCCCTCAACGGGGTGAACCGCTGACGAACAGTGATCATCGCGCTGACCAGACGACACTGGCTCTGCAGGCAACGTTGGCTCAGAAGCTGGCACCAATGGCTTACCTCAACCAGTGGAACCCCAAGCCGACATGACCCTTCTGAGAAGGCCGAGAACGGCCACCCTGGAAAACCAACAAGTCCGAGATAGGACGACAACTAGACGAGGCCACCTCCAGAAACTGTGTGACATCAGATTCCGGAAACAGCAACAAAGCGGTGACAAAAACCTAAGAGCCACGGCTCAAGCCGATTCCAAAGAGCGCAAGCACAGCCTGATTGCATGCGAGGCGAGAAGTAAAGAACAGACACCGCCTCCTTCACGATAGGCGCAAACGGCTTTAACAGCACAGCCGACGCCCAAGCCACCGATGACAGCACACCAGACGATGGCCTGGTACTCAACGCCACCACATTCTCCTCAAGCCAGGCCGAAGACAACTCGAGAAGGAAAAAGAAGCACAAAACTGAAGCCAATTCCCCAAGGGCGCACAAATCCTCAGCAACCAAGGACGCCGAAGGGGTCCTTGGTTGCGTGCGAACGGTAGCCTGCACGTGCAGCTGCACAAGGCCAACATCCCAAGAAAGCACAGGGGGCGAACAAGCATGTATTAAGGCGCTCAAACTCGCCCCACAGGTAAACCTGCAAAACGGAAAAAGTTTCTCGCCACTCAAGCGTGTAGGTCCAACAGAACCCTTGCCACGCCCCCAACGAAAAGAACGGGCAGTCTGCCAGCCAGGAAGACTCCGGAACCTGCAACAAGCCCCACGAAGAGGGCAGCAACACCAAAGCAGGGTCAAAAGAAGCCCAAGGCCCATAGGTTGACTCCTCCCCAGCCCTGGGAATCCCCAAGTTGGAACCTGGGGTGAGAAACCAACCTAGCACGTTGCAGCAACCTGAACCTAGCATGCAACGCAGATATTGCCTGTACCCTAACAATAATGTCATCAGAATAGTACTGGAGAACAAGCAGAGAACACGACTTGCAAGATTGAGTCAAAGGTTTGTCGACCCAACAGGCAGCATGACGGAGGCAAAAGAGGTGACTGTCACCCTGAGACGTGGGCGCACAGCAACTTTCGAACAGGCACAAGGCGGGCCGGAACTCGGAAGACGCATCCACTGAGCCCTGACAGGGCATTCCACAGGTCATAGGCTGACTGCTATGGGAAGTCCAGAAAAAGTGTTGCTAACCAAAGCTAATGAGAGGGAGATCAGAACACCGAGACCCCTGCAATGTGTACAATCACGGGGACCTAGCAGAGGGACAACAAAATATTAGATGTGGAACTATAGCCACACCAGGCAGATCCCCTCCAGGCTATAAGAACAAAAACAAAAGAAAAACCCGCAAAAGTACAACTTCCCCAGAGGAAACAGGAACAGGCTGCCATATAGGTAGGCAGGCTGCACAGCACCTTGATGCCCTAACCAGCACGATACCACTCCCTACCCAAGGTTAAACAAGAGCTATGAAACCCCAGCAGGCCCCAAGGGCGGGGTAAATGCTGAGCAGCAAAACCCCCTACGGAAATGGTTTCTGAACACACCAGGGAAGAGAACCCTAACAAACAAGGGCAGTACTCACAGGGCACCTAGAGAAGGATGCCACTAAGTACATGTAGCCCTGGTACTCTTGAGGACACTTGGCCACCACACAAAACAACACTGCAGAGGTCACCACAAAGGCAAAACACCACCTTGGAATTTGAGGACAGAAGACGTCCGCCCCGGACCACATTAGCGAACAAACTGGAGTACTAGGTAGCTGGCACGGGGATGTCCGGGGCGCTCCCTCCACCTCTCGGGGAGGGAAGGGCTGTGTGGATGAGCGACGCAGCGGTAGAGTGTGATGTTTGCTTGTTTCCTTGGGATTAAAGGGAGTTCTTGTTTTTTTTTCTTCTTTTTGTAATCTTCTTACCACATGGGGTTTGTATTGTTATGCCTACCTTTGTTGGTGCCTAACCCCGGTCGATGGCAGATAAGGAAAACCCCCAACCACTAGGGAGTTTTTCCTGGGCCATTGCTCCCTGCACTTCTGAGGGGGGGGGGTCAGGTTCTGGCTCATGGTCCCCGGTAGGCTGAACTCCATAGACTAATGCCCAGATCTAATGTATCACATATTAGCCCGATAGCTCCAGGGAGCTGTAGGGGCTCCCCACAGAAAATTCATTTGAACACCAGTTACAAACACTAGTCAGTCAATTAGGTACAATGGTATAGCTAATTTACAAGAATTGCCAGAGATTATCATCTCTTGGCAATTACAGCATCTGGGCTTATAGCCTGAATATGATTCATGTGGTTTAAGCGTTAATCATTCCACTGCGTGACACAAGGGATGTTCTCGGCAAATATCCATAAGCTGCACGACACAATTAAGGGCATTTTAAAGCACCAAGTACATTTAAAACTCCTGTGGGTACAGGAGACTCGCATCTTGTTCCTTAGGCTTCCAGTAAACAGACACCATCTTGGAAAAAAATCTTGAGTACCTCCTGGTTGCGAGGGCCTCAGTACCAAGAAAGCAACCATGAGAAGTGCTAAACTCTGATCTCTGGCTAAGAGACTACTGTATTTGTAACGGCTTTGTGGTTCATAAGTGAGCATGAAAATGTAGGTAATTATATATAAAGTGTATATAGTGTGCAAATAGAAGTAGAAATGTTTGTTTTATACTTTTAAGAATGTAATATTGTGCCCATATTAGTGACTAATATATTTGAGCATACTGGTGTTCCACACATTACATAAATTTCTCTTATAATAAAAATATGTAACAATACATTTGTAGTCACTCTCACCCTTCATGCTTAGCCCAGAGTGACCGCCAATAGCTATTGCTCCATGAACACTCTTGAATGGAAAGTCATCACAACCTTTCTGTGCTCCATCACAGCCCAAGTGACAACAAAAATTATTATTTTTCCATGATCAGGTAAGGCTTTCAAAAGGACTAGGGGGGGAAAAATCAATTTACTTTCACTTTTCTTACACATCTTGGAGTTGTCAGCTATAAAAAGGCGCACAGTGCTTGAGTTAATAAACATTTCACCATAAATCTGTATTAAAATCATGGGTGACCAAATTACTTTAACTTTATTAAACCATGCTTCCCTGGAACAATCACAGCCAAGCAACAACCCCAAGATACTGATTTACAAGTGCTTGCAAAAATGACACCAAATCTTACACAGTACACACTAAATGCTGCACCATTTCATAATCTTTTTCTCACTAGTACCAGTACTGTTTCTTACTCATTTACTCATACATGTTGAAGCAATCTTGCTTCTAATTCCCAACATAAGAAAATGACAAATGCTCCACTTACATGCAGTGTTTACCCCAAACTCAAAATGCATGAGCTGTCACATGACAGCAAATGCACTTTATTACCAGCAACACTAATAAGTGACATTGCAAAAAAACAAAATGATGTTACATTTTATTGTTTACGGTTCATCATCAACTTGCCTGTTCTTATTAATGTTCTTATTACTGTAATCCAGGTAACTGGAATTTGCATTATTGCTCTTATAAATAAAGTGTTGCATTTGCCAGCAGAAAATCGTGCAAAAGGTGCGCTTTAATTGCATATGTGTAGGCTGCCTTCCTAGCAGAAAAGCAGCTTTTAAGCTCGTGTTTGCTCTGCACAATACCTACCAGAATATATATATTTCCCTCATTTTGAGTAACTATCCTAATTAGTCAGAATCAATGCAATCTTTGTGTAGTGACGTGATGATACAAGTGTAATAAAATTAACTAATACAATACTAGTTATAATAGAGTATAGTGATCTTAATCTAGCTCACGTTGGAAAATTAATGGAACTAGTCGGCAAAGGTGATACATGTAGACCTACACCTAAAATTACCACAACCTAATGAACCAAGTGGCAAAAAGTAAGTCATATTTTATGTGATATTTGGTTACGTGAGCCGATACTGCCATTTCTTTTGACTGAACTCTATTTGTTGCTAGCCTTCTGTCCAGATGCCTCATTTTCCTCCCACTCAAAATTTGACAGGTGTATAAATATTTAATCCATTATGTGATGGTTAATTAAAAGGCTTCCTGGTTGGGAAAAGGGGAAGGTCCTAGATACAGTTCTTGAAAAACTAGTAATATTGTAATGTATGTACAATAGTTGTTGAATGCCTGCAGGTATAGATTATGCAAGAGGAAAAGAATAAGGAAGCAGGAAATTAATAACCAGGCCAAACTGACATGTTCCGGTAGAGATTGAGAATACAAAATATGGCAATCAAGAGGTGCTGCAGCAAGTACAATATAGCCACAGAAAAGAACCATCAATTGAAAGAGCTTTTGCACGACCTAGACCTTCCATATCTCAAAAACTTATCTCCCTCCCTCCCAACATCTTGTAGACCCAGGGGTTTCATTAAGGATCTAGTTAAAGATTTTTTGGGATTCCATGAAATTTAAAATTATCCTTAATTTTGATACCAATTTACAAAATAATCAAAGTACTGTACAATTGTACTGCACAGTATTTTATGCACTGACAGACCCAACTATGTATACAGAGGCTGTGCATGTAACATCAGTGCATTGCTAGCATTAAAACCATCTTGATTCTCTTGGTTAAAGTTTAAAACAATACCATACATTACTAACTTACCAGCAATAACTTTTTAGAGAATTTGGCCTCATGGAAAGCTTTCCAAACATGTCCAACCATGGAAAGAGAGAGAACCATCGATCATGTATTCAATTTCATGTTTTAAATGTGGTTTTCCTCCTCTTACTCTAAACTGAAGAATTTGAATTAGAACTTCCACTTTAAAGGCTGCTAGCCAATTCAGTTTCATTTAGCCATGGAGGGAATGAGAAAATGTGACTTAACATCTTGTCAGGTGATCAATGGAGCAGATACATACATAAAAAATGCATCTTCATTTCAGATCTTTAAATAAAACTTGTTTAAACTATACTGTACTTCCAACAACATTAGTTATGCCAATATCAATTATAGCCAATTGTAATAGAATTATGTAAACATTGAGGTAAGTGCTTGCTTTTTGATGCAGATTAGCACCTGGAATAACTGTCAAAACACTGGACTTTAACCCTAGGTAAACACTGGTTTTGACTGGGTTAACAGTCTCTGCAATAACATCTGCAGTAAAATTTCCAGATATATAATGGAACTAGACATTTTTCGCTGCATGAGAAAAATCAAGGAAAAATTCCCAGGCCAGAAAATCTCAGGGTACAAACAGGTTGTAGTGAATACAAGTAGTACCCTATAATTACAAGGATAGTAATGACTATCATGAATGTAACAAGCTCCGCACATGCAATGAGTATAGGTTGATGTAACGTCACACCAACAACACAAACTTCAGAAAGAAAAATTTAATTATTCGTCTGAAAACCCGTAAAATGTTTCAATTGGGGAGAACTAATTAAATTTTGTTGGACACTAAACAAATCATAGGGATGTGTTTTGGCATCTACTTAATGAAACCCCATATTACCGCACAAAATCCTTTAAGAATCTCGTTCATTAAGCAAAAAATCTATCTTGAGAATAGCATCGTAGCCCCCTTAGCAGAAGCAAGCTCTTCACTTACCAGATAATTAACCATCTTAGTCAGCATTTCTTTCCTTGCCTGAAAAACACCTTTTACCTAGCAAAATCCTGCTAAATCTTCACCAGCAGTAGAGTCATCTTGCCCAACACTGACCAAATCAATCTCCAACTTGACACTAACTGAGCTTAGTGCTTTCTTCCAATAATTACCTTATCACTAATTGCTAATTTCCAAGATTTCACCCCTCATTTCTTACATTTATGTTCTCCAGTTCACAAGGTACTTAATTTGTGAAGTAACATATACAGTACCATTCATATACAGTACCATAATTTCCTCAGATAATACCATAATCAGATAATATCCCAACCCAAATCTTTTATCCACCAAAAACATTTCTTGTGTATACATTCCAAAGGTTTTGTTAACGTTCTGCTCACTATTTTTTTTAGGCCGGACACAAACCTAATACTTCTTTCAGACAAAAAATTTAAACATTATGTATTCAGCTTTGCAACCAACAAAGTATCTTACGTTATTAGATCATGTCAAGTTCAAATGAAACTCACTAATATTAAATACCAATTAACAACCAATCGAACAAGTGAAAACATTGTGGAAGTATACTGCAAACTATCAACATTTTCCACACCAAAAACTTACCCTCACACTGATCTCGAGGTAACACCTTCCATCTTGTGTTAATAACTTGTTCAAGGATCTGAAGTGCATAGTATTTTGTCTGTTGGTTTTGTGAATATTCCAGAATGGCATCTACACGAGTCCACGCATCAGGATGCTCTTTTAGTGTTGTGAGCACCTCTTGTGCTATCCGTTGCTGTAATAAGAAAGTGTAATCAAGATTTCCACCACTAACAGTAAAATTTTCATAGCAAATATTCAAATATTTACCTTATAAAATTAAATTGGTGTTTAAACTTGTATGTATGTTTATATAGAGTAATGGCAAAGAATGAGTTCATACCTGTTCTCCAATTCCATTGTACATGAACCCAATAACATTATCTAGAAGGGGTATGTCAAGCTTCTGATTGAAATCGAGAAGCTTTGAAGCTTCAACTGTCAAACTCATCTTCTCAATCTGCAAAAAATATACAACGTTTTAATAAATAATTCAATGCATCACATCGGGCATCCTTGCTTATTGAGAAAAGGTTTACCTATAAATACACACTTTTTCATACAGGATATTAGCTCAATATAAGCACTAATTTAAGATAAGCATAACTTGCAATTACATACAATTACAGGTATATATTTTGGAGGATAAATTATTTAGAATACAATTCATATTCAAAATAACTTTCATATTCTCAGGAAAATGTAACAAATGCTGTAATACTTTGTACTCATTCTTTGTACAGTATCAAACTTTTCACAGAAAGCCATCAAACTACAGTACAACAGTCAAGTCCACAAAATGGAGGAGAGAATACTAGTCAATAAAGACACTGTACAAGTTCTACAGACAACTTCACAACATATCAGTACAGTGTTGGAAATGATGAAAACAAATTTCATAATTTAATGTTTCCAAATTCATAACTTTTCATTCACAAGTTTTTTCACAAACTTAAAACACCATTTCTTGCATGTCAACAATTACATCGCCACCACAACCTACAGAACGTGGTGGTCTCCGTGGTGTAGTGCTAGTCTCCGTGGTGTAGTGGTAAGACACTCGCCTGGTGTTCCGCGAGTGCTATGTCATGGGTTCGTATCCTGGCCAGGGAGGATTTACTGGGCGCAAATCCTTAACTGTAGCCTCTGTTTAACGCAACAGTAAAATGTGTACTTCGATGAAAAAACGATTCTTCGCGGCAGAGGATCGTATTCCAGGGACCTGCCCGAAACGCTACGCGTACGCGTGCTAGTGGCTGTACAAAAATGTAACAACTCTTGTATATATATCTCAAAAAAAAAAAAAAAAAACTGGCAACTCTTGATGAACAAGTGTTGAGGAACACACCAACCAATGTTGCCACCACCACTTAGCATTGAAAGGCAGGGGAAAAAATGAACTTCAAAATGCTAATACACCTTTGCTTACATTCATTTTTTTTTTCCATAAAAAACAGCAACAATGTAAAATGGGAAAATCATGTTACTTTAGTTTAAGCTAAACAATTTTAAGAATTAATCTGGCCATTCAGTGACAGTAGAAAAAGATTATGAATTACATTACTACATGCATTACTCTGTCTCTCGCTTCTATGGGGTGCAGAGGCAACAGACCAGAGATATAAAGGCAAATACTGTATACTGAAGTTATATATATTAAGAATGAAACAAAATAATAATAATAATAATAATAATGACTAAAGGCTTCATAAATTCCATTACACCTTGCATTCCCATTTTAGTTTTACTTTATGTATATGCTTGTGTGTGCATATCAGGGGTTGGCACCATAGTTTTTCTCTAGCCCTTAAAATTGTTTGCATATTGTTTTACAATGATATAAGCAACAATGATGTAAGTAACAATGATATAAGCAACATTATAATTGACTATAGATACATTACATTGAATATACTACCTAAATATAGCAAAAATTTGGATATAAGCTCAAAGGGTGCAACTAATTATTTTATAAATAGCTTCCTGTAAGCATAACTGTTGTATAAAGGAACAAATGTACAATAAGTTTTCCATAAAATAGTAGATAACCCAATAGTGTAATCTTGTATCCAAATATTGCACCATAGCACAATACCCTCAAACAGTGCCAGAATAATCGTGTTAATTAAACATTTAATTAGCAGTCCCCATGGCATAATGGTAAGATGCTTGCCTGGCGTATTGCGAGCGCTTTGGCCTGGGTTCGTATCCTGGCTAGGGAGGATTTATTGAGTGCCAATCCTTAACTGTAGCCTTTGTTGTCCAACAGTAAAATGGGTACCTGGTTGTTAACAAATTTGGTGGGTCATATTCCAGGGAATATTAGGATTAAGGACCTGCCTGAAATGTTATGCGTGCTAGTGGCTGTACAAGAATGTAAGAACTCTTGTATATATAAATGAATAAAATAAAATAAATTTACAAACAAGTGTAGGCTGATGTGTTCACTGCAACACGTCTCAACAAATACAGTACAACCTATAAACTCTTAACTGATTCTGTAATATAAAATTTTCTGAAGTCTCAAAGAAATTTGCTAGTACGGCAAATTAGTACTGTACTGTACAAAAATTTGTAGGAACACGCACGACAATCAATGATCAATCACAATCAATGCACTAGTAGATCAATGATCTACTAGTGCAAACTTCCCAAGACCTGTACACATTTCCTACTTGTTCGTGACCTATCTAAACTCGCTCAAAAGTTAACCATAGGACAAGGGGCATCAATATTTCTGCACAACACTAATCACTGGAAGGCAGTGGAGTCATTCTATGCCAAATCATGACAAAAAGTGGACTTTTCAACCTAACCATCTTGGATTTTAATGAAATTTGGTAGGATGGTAGATGGCATGAAGTAACTTACATATGCATAATTTTAGTGCTCAGTGATGCATGATATTCATACAGCATAGTTACCAATGTGAAAAAATACAACATTTTTGCTTACAAGATCAACACAAAATTAAAGTAGAACCTGCAGGTTGTGCTTGTTTTTAAGCTAAGAAAGCATGGTTTTAATAAAAATAGTTTTACATTAAATATTTAATTTTTCAGTGCAAAATCACATGTTGTGACCTTTGTTGCTCTTGAATGTATAAAAAAAATCTTAAAATATGTTTGAGACACAACAAGAGTACAGTACAGTACTTTATACAGTTAAAAATCATTCTCTCTGGTATGTTTTATTTTGGGATGGATTTGGGAGTAGTAAAATAATCATGAAAATAGCATACCTTTTTTTATACATTGAAACCAAGCAAAATACTATATAGTACATTATTTCCAAATTAACTTTAAATGCAATGTAAGCCATGATACCATGTCTATTATTATCATGTCTTACCACTTAGTGGTTATGAAGAATCATCACCAAACATTAGGATGGTCAATGTGTGACCAGATACAACACACACCGAACAGGTTTTAAAACCTATTTAACCTAACCAAATGTCTTCAGATTGGACAAAGACTGGCGGTACATTACCAGCTCTACTGGACTCCCAGGCTGCCAGGCATGTCTGTGACAAGAGGAAATAGTGACAATGTGCTGCACTGTCAGCTCCAGCATACTGTCCACACATAAAGAGTGCTATGACCTGTTTCCTATTCAAAACTGACATAACATTCTCAACATCAATGGCCAAGATAATCTCAAACTTAAATTTAGATTTTTGTCTGCAGACTGTGCAAGTCTAATGAGACTCCTCACTGGGCCAAAAATGATGGGGTGTAGAGGCTATGGTTCCATCCTGCAGCTACTCCAAATCTACAACAATTGCCTAGCCCATCCACTTGGTCACTCACTCAAAATAATAATAATACACAATTTTAACAACTAGAAAACACACTACATGAATAATGCCCTTGTACAACTTGAATGTGCAAATGTTAATGGACATGCTAGGACATGGAGTTACCAAGTACTGTATGTTATAGGAAAGTTGCCTAAAAGTATTGAAAAAGTGTAAAACACACATGGTTATACTGTACTTTACTGTACTGTATTGGCAAATTCCTTTCACAATTAAGTGAAATGTTTATCCAGTCAGATACAGGAACCCTGGGCGTGAAGGTTGGAAACATCTGGAGTGTGACTAATAACTGGGCTCTTGCATATGTTGCTTAATATTTCAATAAGTATTACATTTACATACGTCTGTAGCTATGCATACTTGCTTTTAAACAAGTATGTATAGCTAGAGAAGTATTAATCATTCCTGTTTTTAATCTACAATAGTAATGCAGCACAAAAACATGTTTTTGCAGTAAATGTTATGCTCCTGTATGTTATCTTGTATCCAAAAGTACAGTATAGCCCTACAGACCTGTATCCAACAGTGCAATGCCAAGCAGTTTGTATCCAACAAGTACTGCATGCAACAATTAGGTTATGTTGGGATACTATATTTCAGCCTGTCCTCCTAATGTTTCCCAACATCAAGAAACTGTCATACTAAAGTGCCCCTATCCTAACCTACTAGAGGACCCCAGAACAGAAACGGGACGGTATGTCAATTTTGCGAGCTGCTACCATTTTCTAGTACGACAATTTTTGGCCTTAGGAACAGCATACGTTAAAATGCTATGTTCTATTAGGAGGATGGGTTGTGTATTTGAAGTACAGTAGTCTAGTTTTGTATACTTAAATAAAATATATCTAGGAAAATACTTATTTTCTACCTCCTTCATTGGGTACCTGGATTCTACCTGGATTTAGGGGTAGATTAAGTGTTCACTTAATGGTATCATATCAGCCTTTTTAGATCACTGTGGTGTTATTGTGTTATGAAGCTATCTTAACCCAAGTCTACCCTATTTTTAGTCAGCATAGCAGCCATTTGGTTGCTGCAGGCATGCACACATTACATAAGAGCTCTTATGATGCTCTTGGCATGTAGCCTTTGTTGGCTTCTGATCAGACAACTGAGGTTCTCTCATGTTCTACGGGCTCACCGTAGCCCGTGCTACTTGGAACTTTGTTCCAGGTAGCAAATCTTTAACAACAACAACTCTCATGTCAAAAAATACTGTACAATAGTACTGCATGTGAAGCACTGCTATGGCAACTACAATTTTATACATCAACAATGGCTGATGTGATGGTGAAAAATATATGCCTAGCATGCAGTCAAAATAAGGGAACGTTGAAGAATGCGTTGCAATGTGACGCATATAACCAGTGGCGACATACTGCAGGATGTGTGTTGCTGGCATGTCACAGCCTCAGTACTGGACTAATAATGTGTATAATGAAGCTTTAGTGAAGCTTTATATGAAGCTGGCTAGTGAAATGGTTAGAATATTGCCAAACATCACTCATCCCCACAAAGAATGTTGTTGATATGATGATAAAACATATACTTTGTGTGTGTTGTATGTATGTTTTGTGTTGAAAGTATGCAAAAAAATGGTACTACACATAAAATGCTTTATGTATTCTAAGTATGCAAAATGCTTCTTTGAGCCTCTACTGAAGACAGTTGTCAGGAATGTCCCCATTGGTACTAATGTTGCTAGTGTTATCTCTAGTGTTATGAGTACAGTGCAGTACTGTACTTCAATTACAGTACAGTACTGTGGAATGTGACATCTATTGGTACTATTCAAGTAAGCAGTGCAAATTTCACCAATAGTGGCAAGCCACAACTTCACAACAATGATGACTAAACTTATACAGTATAGTACTGTACTGAGGCCGAGAAAGAATGTTGCATACAGGTGAGGTGGTGTAGCACACACTGAAACAGCAACTGCTGTCCTGTCACTAACCCAGCAAGAAAGCACTTGCTAGCCTGACCATTGTCATCAAGGTACATCATACATAGGCATATATACAGAGCTCATTTTCTACCTTCTAGTCATATTTATTATTGGGTTAGACTGGGCTGAATAATGTTGGTTAGATATGTTTTGAAACTATCTTTAGCCATCACTAATGGTAGCATTAAATGAGGTACACAAGTTAGTTTTCTGTAAGCACTACAGAGGAGATGGCTACTTACACCAAAGAGGTCTCACATGCACCACTTATGATGTCCTGACTATGTGACCATGAATGCCACTAGGCTACCCATTTATACCATCCACAATCACAAGACCAAGTTGGCTACTGATGAGTTACATTCTGATGATGATGCCATCAGAAAGGACCTAAGAGGCTCAAGGTTGGTACAGTAACTGCACTTCAGCTGATGTCAAGCAGTGGTACAGTATATCAATGTCACATTTAGGGTACCTTAATAAAATCACAGCTTTATTAAATCTGGTGATTGAATAAAGGAGGAGCAACTGATGTTTGTTGAATGGCTATCAGAAAGATTGCCATGACTGCTATTCTGTGTACATAGGCTATGTAGGATGTAAGCCATGTGGTTTCAGAACAGGGCACTCTTGCCTATCACATTTGCTGAACCACTATGACATGGCCTTTGATGCCAAGGAAGACAAGCAAAACGCTGATGTAATTTACACAGATTTTACAAAAGCCTTCGACAAATGTGACCATGGTGTTATTGCACACAAAATGCATTCAAAAATAATTACTGGAAAAATAGATGGATCTACAATTTCCTGACTAACAGAACCCAGTGTGTAAGTCAACAAAATAAAATCCAGACCATCAACATTGAGGTGCTCAGTCCCACAGGGTACTGTGCTTGCTCCAGTACTTTTTCTCACTCATATCAGACATAGACAAGGACACAAACTATAGTACCATATCATCCTTTGCAGATGACACTAGGATTTTTATGCGTAGACAACATAGAGGACACAGCAAACCTCCAATCACATGTAAATCGGGTCTTTCAATGGGCTACAGAAAATAATATGGGATTTAGCTAATGAAGGTAAATTCCAGCTCCTGCGCTACGGAAAAAAATAAAAATATAAAAACAAAAATCACACAAAAAGCAGTCAAATCATACCATAGAACAAAAAAACAATGTAAAAGACTTTGGTATACTGTACTCATGTCAGAAGACTTTACCTTTAAAGAACACAATAAAGTAGCAGTCACAACTGCAAGAAAAATGACAGGTTGGATAACAAGAACCTTTCAAACTAGAGATGTTATACCAATGATGATACTTTTCAAGATGCTAGTGCTCTCTAGAATGGAATACTGTTGCACAGTGACAGCCCCTTTCAAAGCCGGGGGAATTGCTGGCCTGAAGAGCACGCAGAGATCCTTTACTGTTAGAATCCATTCAGTAAAACATCTAAACTATTGGGATAGACTAAAATGCCTATACAGTATCTGTATTCTCTGGAGCACAGGTGGGAGAGATACATAATAATTTACATGTGGAAAATATTAGAGGGGCTGGCCCCAAATCTGCACACAGAAATAACACCATATGAGACCAGAAAGCATGGCAGGATATGCAGAATACCCTGTTGAAAAGCAGAGGTGCAATAGGTACTGAGGAATAGAACTATCAACATCAGAAGTCTGAGACTGTTTAACACGCTTCCACTACACACAATGCATAACTGCCCTACCCCTTGCAGTGTTCAAGAGAGAACTTGATAAACACCTACAAAGGGTACCTGATTAACCACACTGATTCATACGTCAGGCTGTGAGTAGCCATGTCCAACAGCCTGGCTGACCAGCCCAGCAACCAGGAGGCTTGGTCGGGAACCGAGCCGCGGGGATGTCGAGTCCCAAAATCATCGCAAGGTAAGGTAACCACCGTGAGTTGCTTCTATTGCATAATCATGGTTGTGACTTTCATACAGCATAGGCTGTGTACCTTAAGTCCTAGAAGCTTGGTCTGGCCATTGGTTTTGTTGAGCACTGGCCTTGTGAGGCAGTACTGATGCTCTCATACGTGATGAAGCATCCAATCAAGCCTGTTTAAAAATGTAAGGTCAAAGCAAGCTCTTCATCTCTCATGATAGGTCTTCATGGATTATATTAACAGAACTTGTATTGAGAACTAAACAACGCACCAGAAAATGAGGTAACATTTTGGTCTATCCTGGACCATTATCAAGTCGATTGTGCTGGGAGCGAGGGAGGCACGGGCATTAACTAAGGCAAGAAATAGGTGAGGAGCAGGAAGGAGGAAATTCCTAGAGTAAGATAAGAACAAGAAGAAAGGTACAGACGGAATGGGTGTATTAATGGGGTGTAAGATGGGAGT
This sequence comes from Procambarus virginalis, assembly GCA_020271785.1. Classification (NCBI taxonomy): domain Eukaryota; kingdom Metazoa; phylum Arthropoda; class Malacostraca; order Decapoda; family Cambaridae; genus Procambarus; species Procambarus virginalis. Next base: position 2,421,369 of record WNGS01167840.1, on the reverse strand, counting down.
AATAATGGGGTTTGAGAATGGGAACATAGGAATAAGATAAAACAAAATTAAAGAGAAAAAGGGGGGGGAGGGAGAAAGGTAGGCTTATGTCAGATCACAATCATCTCTACTCTTCATAGACGCCGTCTTGTCGAATCAGCTCTGATACACAATATACCCAACATGAACCTTAGTCCTAGCTATGTTGTTGTTGACTCTTCCCTTTCCCAGTACATACTCAAATGTTCTAACCATTCTAAATAATGTGACCTAACATAAGCCTACCCCCCCTTTTTTCTTTCTCCTCTTATTCTTATATTCCCATTCTTACTCGCATCCCAACCTTTCTTCTTATCTTCATCTAGGAATTTCCTCCTTCCTGCTCCTCACTTCTTTCTTGCCTTACTTAATGCCCATGCCTCCCTCGCTCCCATTACAATTGATTTGATAATAATCAAGGATGGACTGAAACGTTGTCGTCTCCTCAACTTCTGGTGTGGTTTACTTCTCATATCTTCAAACCATGTTATTGATTCATCGTCTGTAGAACTTGTATTGAAAGCAATATGTTGCCCATAGCCAATTTGTATGGATTCGAGCAACTGATCCGCACCAACAGTTAGTTTAGTTCATTTATTATGCACCCCATACCCATCTTGTGGGTGGTAGTGGAAAGGGTTACAGAGGCACATAATGGGCTCAGGGACTGAACCCCACAATTCATTTAGCTAAGCAGGTTACAATCTTGATGAGCTAGTTACAAAATTCAATATAAGTCGTCACATCAACAATGGGTTCGAGATCGACCTCAAGTACAGCTTCTAAATTAAGCAACTGACATGTGTGGAGACCTAGTGTCACAATTTATATGTTTGTCCTGCACACCGCCCCCCATCCAGTGAGCAGCGGTGGACAGGTTACAATCACTCGGTTACTACCTACAGTTAGCAAACTGGGGATATTTGGCTAAAAGGCTTTGAAACGTTGGCATCTGTCCTTAAAATTTGAACCAAGTGTATCTATGCAATGCACCTACATTCTATTTACAATTATACTATCCAAGTTCAAACATGAGCCAGCATCCAAATAAAGCAGTGCACCGTGAGCCAGCATTCAATTAACGCAGTGCACCTGATCCAGCATCCAATTAACGCAGTGCACTGTGATCCAGCATCCAATTAACGCAGTGCACCGTGATCCAGCATCCAAATAACGCAGTGCACCGTGATCCAGCATCCAAATAATGCAGTGCACCGTGACCCAGCATCCAAATAATGCAGTGCACCGTGATCCAGCATCCAAATAACGCAGTGTACCGTGATCCAGCATCCAAATAACGTAGTGCACCGTGATCCAGCATCCAAATAATGCAGTGCACCGTGATCCAGCATCCAAATAACACAGTGCACCGTGATCCACCATCCAAATAACGCAGTGCACCGTGACCCAGCATCCAAATAATGCGGTGCACCATGAGCCAGTATCCAAAAACTGCAATGCACCTTGAACCAGTATCCCAATAATGCAGTGCACTATGAGCCAGCAACCAAATAATGCAGTGCATTGTGATGCAGCATCCAAATTATGCAGTGCACCTTGACCCAGCATCCAAATAATGCAGTGCACCATGAGCCAGCATCCAAATAATGCAGTGCATTGTGATGCAGCATCCAAATAATGCATAGCACCTTGACCCAGCATCCAAATAATGCAGTGCACCATGAGCCAGCATCCAAATAACGCAATATACAGCACCACGTGCCTGTGTTTATATAGTGCCATCCCCATAGGAACTGAATGGTTTACTGCTAGACCATTCAGTTCCTTTTTGGCCAGTACTCAAATATTGCAGTTCCATAAAAGACGCATCCTCGCATTGGATGCATCCTCACATTGGACGCACCCTATTTTACAAGGATATTTTGTGGAAAAAACTATTTTAGTATGTTTCATCATACATTTATTGAAAGATATTTTAAAGTGGATTTTGTACCCTAACTCTAATTGCCAAGATCAGCTGTATAGTTGTATATTTTGGGCAAGAGAATTGCTATATAGAATGTGAAATTTGTATTTCTAGATGTGACGTTTAGTGTTGTGGCATCATGCCACCCGGGCAGTGCACCCAGTGGTGGCGCACCATCACAGCGCTCTGGTTTTGTTGTCACTCATTTCAAATGGCTGACAGGCGGATGAAAGCTTAACGTTCCTTTCAAATTTCTAGGAGCATTTTGAATTTATATGTTTCTTAAAGCTAGGACAGTCGTTAAATAATGTACGACATATCAGGTGTGGATTATGTATGCTGGGTAAGGTGGCGAGATGATGAGCTTCCTTCACAACTACAGTACTGACGTACATCTTAAGCAATTTTTTCGCAAGTTTGTGATAAGACTGTGATAACTCATCTTGTTTTCAATATTTTATTATTAGCAACGACTTTTGTGCCCAGTGAACTTACCCAGTATGCTTGTCCGGCTCCCTAGCCTATGGCACTCGTTCTCATATCCGTAATATAGTCACAATAGTTGCAGAGCAATTTTTTAATACAGTATTTAAAAATAAAAAAGCGTGTCTTATACGCTGGCAGTCACGGCATACTCTCTAGCATCACATGTGTTTATTACCAATATATTTCAAGCAATATAGAATACAGATATAGTTTATCACATTCATTACTGATAACATTTCAATCAAGTTAAGGTTCCTATGCCTAGTGTGACCAGCCACTGATGAGAAAAGTGCCATTCTTTAGAACCACTGAACTATCTTATACCAACCCACAGGATATGGCACTACAGTATCTATGTATAGGCCAAAGATTATAGGAAATAATGCTGCCACGGCACTCTGTCAATAATATTACATAGGAATATAATAAAAACTCCATACAACAGTTAAAAGTCTCACGCAGTATTACGAGTTTCGGTTTACAAGCAGAAACTGCCTAAACAATCCTATTCTAACCTTACCAAATATAACCCACTCACCCTAAAAAGTGAACGCAGGTTTGCAGTGAATATAGCATTGGGGCTTATCACTTATTAGTATCACATGAACTCTGAATGGCTATGGATTGTTGATGTTTAGTTCAAACATTATTTATATAGCAGTTGTATAAATAATTTTCCCAAGTTCTTTATGGTTTGAACCCACTGGCCTTCTGTAGTTCCTTTTGTTGATGTGTTCTTGTGCACTCAAAACCACTGTGTAATTAATGTGTTACAAGTTGGTCAGAGAACTACAGTATTTCACTTGAAATCTTACAAGCTCACTCAATACAAAGCAAGATATATCTTCTTATACTGGGGAAGATGAGTAGATTATTGATTGAAACTTTAGGGTAGATCAGAAACTATTTATCCACCATTTCATCATTTATCCACCATTTCATCATATTTTGTTTGAAAATGTTGTGAAATTTAAGCCTCCAGCCCACACTGGAACATTTGGCTACGATTGGACAGCATAGTTCCTTTGTAATTGTTAAACCCATATAGAACATGGTTACATTACATATACTGCATCGAGTTAAACAAGTTTTAAAATCCATTTTGAACCACCTGGAATACAAATTGCCTTGTGCCTGCACAGTAAACAGCGAGGACTGATGATGGTACAGATATCCTCAACCAATGAGCAATCAACTTACCTTCTCTCCCGACAGGGAAGGGCGTCCAAGAGTTATATAACGTCCAAATTAAATACAAAAAAATCACCAATCTTAGAGCAAATGAGTTACTATACAGTCCCTAAGCACTGTTCATTCATAACGGATCTAAACCTGCACTAGAATCACAGGATATCTTAATGATGTATAATCACAACCACACACACACACACAACTGTTGCCTCCAGACGCGTCATAGGCCTACTGACGCGATACGGACAAACACATTTAAACCTAATGGTTTATGCTTATCAGTGAAAGACACGGTAGGCCTCACGAGGGCTTTGTGAGCAGGCCAGCATGGTAGGGCAGGGCAGTGTGCTCTGAAGCAGCTGCTCTGGGCCCCACGCCAGCACACAGCCTTAGGGGAAGGAAAAACACCGCCCTTCCACAATCGATCTCGCATCACGGAAGTGTATCTCTAACCTCATGGTTTTTTCAGCTTATCTAACGCCAGTCCTGCTTTAAAGAGGCAGGATAGAGGCGAGTGGTGGCGGAGACTAGCCCCAAAAGGTGGTCAATTTACCATGATGGAGAGCGGGGAGGTGTCGGGGAGGCGGTCAGAGCCCTTCTCGGCCTCACGTGCAAACTATTTCCTGCGGGGCGGGGGAAACACTCCTCTCCTGCCACGCTACCTTCCTTTATCTCCACACACAACACTTGCAAAGTGGCCAGGGAGCGCCGCCTGGTCGACTAGACACGGTGCAGGCTGGCCGAGAGCTGGGCAGAGGACGGGAGGGCGCGGGGGGATCCGGAACACACCAGAACCCAGTCATGGAAATTTCAAAACAACATTGTAGCGACTCGTGCTGGCCACCACCTCCTTACCTTGGGCTTTCCTCCCGGTATTTGCGATGGATCTACACGTTCGGGACATGCACTGTCTTGGGCGTGCCTTTTTACAACTAAGTACACAGCCTAATGCCGTTTTGGGTCCCTGAAAATAGGGATAAATAAGGTTTCGTGGCCCGAGATGTAAGACGTTCAATCCATACGCCATGAAAATTTCGGTTTGAAACTGGTACAAACCGGATCATAAGGATCAAGTCTTCCAATATTTGGACCGATCTCCGCCCTTAACTGACCTTTGTTACTCATACTTCGAAGCTCGCATATATCTCTTTATTATTTGCAAGCCTTACTCGTGCAATCCCTAGTCAAAAAGGTGTCTTTTATCAATGTTATAAGTGCTTTCTTTGTACGGCGGTCGACATCATAAGCATGTATAGTCTTCCCGCGTTTCATCAAGGGCGTTGATTGGGCAGCGCCGAACGCTGTGGACCAATCAGAGGAGACGTTGCAAACCAATACGCTTTCTTCGCAGGTCTGGTGTGGGCGGGAAGATTTGAAAGAAAAGCGCGCCGCCGCTAGACTCCCTAGTTCAACTTATCTATATATATGCACAATATAATACCTCTAAATACATGTATAAGACACAGCTGATGTGTTATCTATGAATACATGGCAGACAAAAGGGGCGTCAGCAAGCACGGTTATAACGAGCGGTACACTGGCATGTAGCAATGCATGCAACCCATCCTCCACCGTCATATATAACAACACTCTACCTTATGATTCACGGCGGCTTAAGGGAACTGTGACACTGATAACTTGATTGTTCTTGCTACACCCATTAACACACGTGAGCGTGTAAATGTACTGTGTGTGTATACATTACTTGTGTGAGAGTGTGTGTTTCTGCATGCAAATGTGTGCAGAGTTTAAGTCAGTTCGTAAAGCTAGAAACATTACAAGAATTTAATTTATACTTTGACATTTCTTCATTCATTCCACAGAAAAACTCGTTAGTTTCAAAAGTGTTTTTCCTGATTTTTTTCGACTTTTTCATACAAGATATCAACATATTGATGTAAAGTGCCATGGTAATTTACCGTGCACTTCTGGTATAGGCCTAAACGTCATTTGTCATGTTTATGCCTATACTAGGCTATACATTATTTTTGTTTTGTTTTTATAATTTTCGTGGCCATGGTACTGTCTATATGTCCATATGCTATATTTCTTGTCACTGATGGCAGTCACGAGGCAATTTGGCACCATAACATGTCGCCAGCAGTACGTCAGTAGACCGACGTTCTCGTGTCTTACAGGCCTTACGTTCCTTCACTCAGGTCTCATACTGTCTCCTGATTATTACTTTGTAAGTATTATTATGTCTAGCTGCGAGGGTGGCCTGTGATAAACAGTGCTAGAGCACAGTGCTCGGTGGTTCAGCACAGCATGAGCAGCATCACGTAATAGTGAGGATAAAGCCGTGCAGAATATCACTGCAGAAAACGCAGAACATTCACATCTAAAGAATTAATATACAATAACTATTAATGATCTGTATAACCAACACAGTTCATATTAATTCACTTAAGTTGTTATACGTAATAATATATGCATATGAATGAGTTGCCTTAAGCCTGGCCTTCGTATTTTTCGGGGGCATTACAGACATTTAAACGTATTATAATTATGTTTTGGATAACATGAATTCTTGCCAAGCTGATGCCCATTGATTTTTTGTCCGAAGATGCTGATATTAATTTCTTGTTTTATAATTATTATTATTTTTTCAGAGTTACTGTTTTTTATGATAGGTGCAGTATGCTTAAACATTTGTTTTCTCCACTCGGATGATGCCATCAGTGGTGCAATAAATTAGCCTCCCCTGAAACACGTCCTGTTACAGAAAACGAGCATCTGGTGACGTCATTTTGTGATGACGTAAGCGAGAGGAGGCTTTGGGGAAGCCTTGAAAACGCTGATATAGTTCGAAAATGCATTTATTTAAAACTAAATGTATCGTCCAATCAAATTGAAATATGCAGAAAAAATATAATTGGGTCAAATTTAATTCATGTGTTCGACGCATCTTTTAGAAACATGATACAAAAATCATCGAGAGAAATGATTTCTCACAACAGTAATTGGCAACTACACCTGCAAGTGACTAGGAAAAATGTTGCAACCATCCCTGGGAAATGACTCTATCCGGTCCTTATTTACACAAGAGTTTTGGAGAGAATGAGATCCTACCGAACTTAAAAAGAGTCTGCAAACGTAGCTATAAGATCTAACTAGCACCATGAGGCGGCTCGCGCAGGCGTTGTTGATGACAAATACTGCTGAGAAGATGGAGATCGTTGTGCATCTGGAGGTGACCTGGAGTGGGAGTGGTCGGCGGGTTGCAGCACTTCCTCTCTAGCCACCACCGTGGGGGGTCACACACCCCCCTTCCCGCTGCTGCGCCTTCTGCCTGGTCTTGATGACCTGGCTCTTCTTGTTCAGGAAATCAATGGATGAAGAGTACATAACGATTTGATGTTTTCTTTCCAAGAATTATCCAAGAAAATGTTGCAATTTACGAGCTAATTTTGCACAATAAAAAGCAGCTTATATATAACTTTAGACGCAATTTATCTTGTCAATAATAAACTACAATAAAAATAGTTACGTCTAAGATGGGATTAACTTTCAAATATTCCATACAAATAATCCATCATAAAAGATGAACTGCAGCAGAATGACTCCTCTGATTCATCACTTGCGCAACTCTGTCTCTCTTCAGGCAAACATTCGAGAAGCAGAATGTGAAATGATGCCGTGAGTAGAGTTGATATTAGACATTGCTATAAGGGCACATTTAGGAGCGAGGCAGGCTAGAGTGCTCGGTACATATGACTGTGGCCCTTGTCATTACATGAACCCACGCCGCTACCATATTTGGCACGATCAACACTCCTAGCCACCCTGGCTGATGAACCACACATCACAGCTACCTGTCCCGGCTGATGAACCACACATCACAGCTACCTGTCCCGGCTGATGAACCACACATCACAGCTACCTGTCCCGGCTGATGAACCACACATCACAGCTACCTGTCCCAGCTGATGAACCACACATCACAGCTACCTGTCTCAGCTGATGAACCACACATCACAGCTACCTGTCCCGGCTGATGAACCACACATCACAGCCACCTGTCCCAGCTGATGAACCACACATCACAGCCACCTGTCCCGGCTGATGAACCACACATCACAGCCACCTGTCCCGGCTGATGAACCACACATCACAGCTACCTGTCCCGGCTGATGAACCACACATCACAGCCACCTGTCCCGGCTGATGAACCACACATCACAGCTACCTGTCTCAGCTGATCACATCAAATTACAACGACTTGTGTTATTATCCAGATATGCTTGCGAGGACTGTGTTTCACTTCCTGTTGCCCATCCCTCGCCTAGTCCAATGACTCCTGAACCTCATTGCTGCGCCATACCTGTATTTGAACTCATGCATGGACCTCGTCCTAACTTTCGCCCTACCAAAGGAATTCCAGTTGCTTACTACTTTAAATACTAACAAACTTATTCCCAATGGCTCCTTTGAGCTGCTAATCTCCACCAAGTTGTGCCCACCTGCTTTGTTTGCACTGTAGCCTCTTGCCGTTTCCACCTCTGTCCTACCATATTTCCACCAGTGTTCTGCTATATGTTTCCACCCATGTTCTCTTGCCCTACTTTAACTTATTATTATTATTATTATTATTATTATTATTATTATTATTATTATTATTATTATTATCTTATATACACACAGGTGTGTTGATACCGTAGTCTATATGCGGCCCGTTCTGTATGAGGGATTAGTGTGTAGATCACGAGCTAGCTATATATAAATATATATATGTTCACTTAATATCCTCTACCTCACGGGATGCTTGATCACACATAGGAATGTGAGTCTACTAGCCTGCACAAGAACATTTTGGGCAGATTATAAGGAGTTCTTTTATTAATATCGTTGAAATTATAAATTAAAAAGCTAGTTATCTCATATCATTTGGTTTAAAAGCATTTATATAGCTGATGTGTCACTAATATATAATTCTGTAGAGTGTCCTAGCTCAATACCTGCAGTTATAAACGCCCCAGAAGTAACAATATTCCAGCCTAATTCTGGAAACTACTTATATGGTACACCCGATAGGATGAACCACCCAGCGAGTGAACTCTCTTCCTCTTGCGAGGTGCTGTTCTTGCTACCATGGTTGTGGTATGTTCACTAACGTGATGTGTGGCGCTCCCCAATAAAGTAGCTCTCCAGGGCAAAATTCCCCAGGTTCACCAGGGCTGTCTGGTGAACCTGGTGGAGAGCTGCAGGAGCTAGCAGCAGGGTGTGGTCCGCACAGTACGGATGGTACGTAGCCTCGCCTCGCCTGCATCCTCTCGTACTGCCTTCTCTTTCATACTGCCCTTTTCATACCGCCCTCTCTTTCTTGGTAACACTTTCTCTTCCGTACCTTTTCATCAATTGATACTTGGAAACTGCTACACGTTACCCTATTTGAACTCGTCTTCTTTCAAATGATACACTAAAACATCGTATTTTGACAAAATCCCTAGCGGATAAAATACGGGGTACTATGAATCACAATAGCTCACAAACAACCACGTTTTCTGTGCAGGCATCGGTTAGGTTAGGTTAGGATTAGATTCAGCTGCCATGCCACGGTGACCCATTTGTTTTCTCTCTTCAGTGTCTCTTCCCACGGAGCCCATTTTTAATTCATTGTGTCGGGGGATCAGACAGCCAGCTTGTATTTATACATGTCAGACTTACATCGAGGTCTCCCCCAGGGTAAAATTACGAACCTCGCCCCTCAGGATGTAACCCCACAACAAACTCATTAACTCCTGGGTACCTATTTACTGTTAGATGAACAGGCGCATTAAATGATAGGAAATGCACGCAACCATTTCTGTCCCCCCTGGGATTTGAACCCGGAATTCTTGACTGAGAGTCTAGAACGGCCCCGACTGTACTACGGGGACCCTCTCGATAGTTTTTTTTTTATTAATTCCTTAGGTACATCTGCATTAGTGCAGCTACCCTAGACTATATGAAGTGGAGTACAGTGTGTCAAAAAAGCTAACTAGTTGATGCTAGAATAGTACATTTACTACCGAAATGGAACAGATATCAGGGGTATATATTTTTAGGGTGCCTGCTACACGTTGCACGCGACAAGGCTTTCCAAATCTGCTGGAAGAGTAAAGAATTACCTTTTGTGTTTATATGTTATAACCTCTTCCTTATGTTACGATGCAATAGTCTCCCTGTTCGTGTTATATGGAGAGACGAGAGAGAGAGGGGGGGAAGGAGAGATAGACTGACTGAGAAAGGGAGAGATGAACAGAGACACGATGCCCTTGTGCCCTCTCCCCCCTGCTGTTGGGGAATGTCGCAATAGAGAGGGCGAGTGTGTCGTCCTCTGAGGTGAACCAGTCGACCCTCCCACACCACCGTCGGCAACCCACAATTACCAACTACAGTATACGATTTCTCTACAAGTTCCTCCTGTCAAATTACACCAAATTTGAAGGCTCGGAATCTGTCTCAGAGTTTATATGCGAGGCCCACGAACTGCGAGCGCCTAGCAAAATTAACGAAAAACCGTATAATCAATTGATGATCTATTATAATATAGTCCGCGTGGCTCAGTGAACCCCGTGGTGCAGAGGTAAAGCACTCGCCCCGCACTTCGCGAGCGTTTTGGCCTGGGTTTGTATCCTGGCCGAGGAGTGACTAGGCGCCAATCCTTAACTGTAGCCTCTGTTCATCCAGCAGTGAATGGGTACCTGGTTGCTAAACGATTTGGCGGGTCGTATTCCAGGGAAAATTAGGATTAAGGACCTGCCCGAAACACTATGCGTGTTAGTGGCTTTACAAGAATATAAGAACCCTTGTATGTATAACAAAAATGTGTGTGTTCCTGCGAGGGTCAGTACTAACCCCCAACCTCGCCCCCCTCCTTTCCTGCGGCATCACACCGGAAGTGGCCAAGCGCTGGCGTAATCAAGGCCCAACGTAACCATGAGTCCGATGGAGGGTGTTGGTTGATGAGGGGGTGGGATGGGGGGGGACTGTGCAAGCAAGCACTGTCTGCCGCCCCGCCCTGCCTTTCGCAAGCTTCCATGCCCCCTGCACGCCCTATTCTATCTACCTATTTAATGTACTAATATTAAAGGGGGTTTTATCTCGCCCACATTTACCTAATGTGCTTGCAGGATCGAGCGTAAGCTGCTAAGCTCAGTCTTTCGAACTAATTTGGCGCAATAACAGGATTTTTTCGCGTTTCTTACATTATTTATATTATNGTGTAATAGCAGCAAAACTATTTGTTTATTGTTTTATGAACATAATAATTGAATTACTAATATGCACCCCTACGTTTGAGTATAGCGATTATTCACCACTTTTATTATATAAATATATTACAATACACACTATTGAATAATATTACTGCAAAAAAAAAAGAAAAAATCAATCGGAGACATTGAAACAATTAGGTAATAATATCTTTGTGGCAACTCCCATCTGTCAGCGCGGGTGACGCTGACCAGCCCTGGCGACCGCTCTGTCAACGCCCACTTTTTGCCAGACTTCCTCGGTCAATTGCGCCCAAAATATGTGACTAACCTACGACGATTTTTTTGCTATTTTTCCTGTGCTCAGGGGACACAAATTAACGTTTTAGAGACGAAAAAATTTTTTGGAATTTTTTTTTTTCTTGCGCACAGGGGTGTAAATGTCCCCAGGAACCCCTAGCAGTTTAATGTTTAAATGTGGTTTTCCTCCTCTTACTCTAAACTGAAGAATTTGAATTAGAACTTCCACTTTAAAGGCTGCTAGCCAATTCAGTTTCATTTAGCCATGGAGGGAATGAGAAAATGTGACTTAACATCTTGTCAGGTGATCAATGGAGCAGATACATACATAAAAAATGCATCTTCATTTCAGATCTTTAAATAAAACTTGTTTAAACTATACTGTACTTCCAACAACATTAGTTATGCCAATATCAATTATAGCCAATTGTAATAGAATTATGTAAACATTGAGGTAAGTGCTTGCTTTTTGATGCAGATTAGCACCTGGAATAACTGTCAAAACACTGGACTTTAACCCTAGGTAAACACTGGTTTTGACTGGGTTAACAGTCTCTGCAATAACATCTGCAGTAAAATTTCCAGATATATAATGGAACTAGACATTTTTCGCTGCATGAGAAAAATCAAGGAAAATTCCCAGGCCAGAAAATCTCAGGGTACAAACAGGTTGTAGTGAATACAAGTAGTACCCTATAATTACAAGGATAGTAATGACTATCATGAATGTAACAAGCTCCGCACATGCAATGAGTATAGGTTGATGTAACGTCACACCAACAACACAAACTTCAGAAAGAAAAATTTAATTATTCGTCTGAAAACCCGTAAAATGTTTCAATTGGGGAGAACTAATTAAATTTTGTTGGACACTAAACAAATCATAGGGATGTGTTTTGGCATCTACTTAATGAAACCCATATTACCGCACAAAATCCTTTAAGAATCTCGTTCATTAAGCAAAAAATCTATCTTGAGAATAGCATCGTAGCCCCCTTAGCAGAAGCAAGCTCTTCACTTACCAGATAATTAACCATCTTAGTCAGCATTTCTTTCCTTGCCTGAAAAACACCTTTTACCTAGCAAAATCCTGCTAAATCTTCACCAGCAGTAGAGTCATCTTGCCCAACACTGACCAAATCAATCTCCAACTTGACACTAACTGAGCTTAGTGCTTTCTTCCAATAATTACCTTATCACTAATTGCTAATTTCCAAGATTTCACCCCTCATTTCTTACATTTATGTTCTCCAGTTCACAAGGTACTTAATTTGTGAAGTAACATATACAGTACCATTCATATACAGTACCATAATTTCCTCAGATAATACCATAATCAGATAATATCCCAACCCAAATCTTTTATCCACCAAAACATTTCTTGTGTATACATTCCAAAGGTTTTGTTAACGTTCTGCTCACTATTTTTTTAGGCCGGACACAAACCTAATACTTCTTTCAGACAAAAAATTTAAACATTATGTATTCAGCTTTGCAACCAACAAAGTATCTTACGTTATTAGATCATGTCAAGTTCAAATGAAACTCACTAATATTAAATACCAATTAACAACCAATCGAACAAGTGAAAACATTGTGGAAGTATACTGCAAACTATCAACATTTTCCACACCAAAAACTTACCCTCACACTGATCTCGAGGTAACACCTTCCATCTTGTGTTAATAACTTGTTCAAGGATCTGAAGTGCATAGTATTTTGTCTGTTGGTTTGTGAATATTCCAGAATGGCATCTACACGAGTCCACGCATCAGGATGCTCTTTTAGTGTTGTGAGCACCTCTTGTGCTATCCGTTGCTGTAATAAGAAAGTGTAATCAAGATTTCCACCACTAACAGTAAAATTTTCATAGCAAATATTCAAATATTTACCTTATAAAATTAAATTGGTGTTTAAACTTGTATGTATGTTTATATAGAGTAATGGCAAAGAATGAGTTCATACCTGTTCTCCAATTCCATTGTACATGAACCCAATAACATTATCTAGAAGGGGTATGTCAAGCTTCTGATTGAAATCGAGAAGCTTTGAAGCTTCAACTGTCAAACTCATCTTCTCAATCTGCAAAAAATATACAACGTTTTAATAAATAATTCAATGCATCACATCGGGCATCCTTGCTTATTGAGAAAAGTTTACCTATAATACACACACTTTTTCATACAGGATATTAGCTCAATATAAGCACTAATTTAAGATAAGCATAACTTGCAATTACAGGTATATATTTTGGAGGATAAATTATTTAGAATACAATTCATATTCAAAATAACTTCATATTCTCAGGAAAATGTAACAAATGCTGTAATACTTTGTACTCATTCTTTGTACAGTATCAAACTTTTCACAGAAAGCCATCAAACTACAGTACAACAGTCAAGTCCACAAAATGGAGGAGAGAATACTAGTCAATAAAGACACTGTACAAGTTCTACAGACACTTCACAACATATCAGTACAGTGTTGGAAATGATGAAAACAAATTTCATAATTTAATGTTTCCAAATTCATAACTTTTCATTCACAAGTTTTTTCACAAACTTAAAACACCATTTCTTGCATGTCAACAATTACATCGCCACCACAACCTACAGAACGTGGTGGTCTCCGTGGTGTAGTGGTAAGACACTCGCCTGGTGTTCCGCGAGTGCTATGTCATGGGTTCGTATCCTGGCCAGGGAGGATTTACTGGGCGCAAATCCTTAACTGTAGCCTCTGTTTAACGCAACAGTAAAATGTGTACTTCGATGAAAAAACGATTCTTCGCGGCAGAGGATCGTATTCCAGGGACCTGCCCGAAACGCTACGCGTACGCGTGCTAGTGGCTGTACAAAAATGTAACAACTCTTGTATATATATCTCAAAAAAAAAAAACCTGGCAACTCTTGATGAACAAGTGTTGAGGAACACACCAACCAATGTTACCACCACCACTTAGCATTGAAAGGCAGGGGAAAAATGAACTTCAAAATGCTAATACACCTTTGCTTACATTCATTTTTTTTTTCCATAAAAAACAGCAACAATGTAAAATGGGAAAATCATGTTACTTTAGTTTAAGCTAAACAATTTTAAGAATAATCTGGCCATTCAGTGACAGTAGAAAAAGATTATGAATTACATTACTACATGCATTACTCTGTCTCTCGCTTCTATGGGGTGCAGAGGCAACAGACCAGAGATATAAAGGCAAATACTGTATACTGAAGTTATATATATTAAGAATGAACAAATAATAATAATAATAATAATAATAATATAATAATCTAAAGGCTTCATAAATTCCATTACACCTTGCATTCCATTTTAGTTTTACTTTATGTATATGCTTGTGTGTGCATATCAGGGTTGGCACCATAGTTTTTCTCTAGCCCTTAAAATTGTTTGCATATTGTTTTACAATGATATAAGCAACAATGATGTAAGTAACAATGATATAAGCAACATTATAATTGACTATAGATACATTACATTGAATATACTACCTAAATATAGCAAAATTTGGATATAGCTCAAAGGGTGCAACTAATTATTTTATAAATAGCTTCCTGTAAGCATAACTGTTGTATAAAGGAACAAATGTACAATAAGTTTTCCATAAAATAGTAGATAACCCAATAGTGTAATCTTGTATCCAAATATTGCACCATAGCACAATACCCTCAAACAGTGCCGAATAATCGTGTTAATTAACATTTAATTAGCAGTCCCATGGCATAATGGTAAGACGCTTGCCTGGCGTATTGCGAGCGCTTTGGCCTGGGTTCGTATCCTGGCTAGGGAGGATTTATTGAGTGCCAATCCTTAACTGTAGCCTTGTTGTCCAACAGTAAAAATGGGTACCTGGTTGTTAACAAATTTGGTGGGTCATATTCCAGGGAATATTAGGATTA
>WNGS01167840.1:2356901-2405337 GCA_020271785.1 Procambarus virginalis | reverse complement strand
TATCTCCTCGTTCTCCCTTCTTTTCTCTAGTGTGTAAGGTTCAGTTCCTTCAGTCGCTCTTCATATCCCATCCCTCGTAAACTCTGGGACAAGCCTCGTCGCAAAACCTCTGAACCTTCTCCAGTTTTCCTTAGTGTTTCTTAGGTGGGGCTCCATGTGCGCGGCATACTCTAAGAAGGGTCTCACGTAGGCAGTGTTTAAAGCGCCCTAAAAGCCTCCTCATTAGGTTTCTGAAATTTGAAGTTCTACATTTCGCCAGATTAGAGTACGCTGCTGTCGTTATCCTATTGTAGTATGTGCTCGGAGTTAGATTAGGTGTCACATCCACTCCCATGATCTCTTTCTAATCGTCACAGGTAGGTGTTGCCCTTAATTGTGTACTGTCCCTTTGTCGCCTATCACCTGATCCCCATTTCCATAACTTTGACATTTACTGGTTGTTAAACTCCAGTCGCCATTTCCGCTGCCATCTACTGCAACCTGTTATAAGTCACTCTGTAGGATCCTACAATCCTCGTCTGTCACAACTATTCTCATTAATTTTGCGTATCCGGAACCGTATGAACATGTATGACTCCAATCTCACTGTAAACATAGCATTACGTAAATTAGAAAGAGGATTGGGTGTCCCCAGCACCGAAATCCTTGAGGTACTCCACTTGTACTGTTCGTCCAGTCGAGGATTCTCGCCCCTTACACCATTACCGTAGTGGACTCTTCCTGTAAGGTAGTTCTTCACCCATTCTTAGGGCGCTGTACCGCTTACTCCTGCCTGCCTCTCAAGTTGGTATGGCAGTCTCGAGTGTGCGGTACTGTACGCAAAAGCCTTTGGCAGTCTAAGAAAATGCAGTTGCCCAGCCTTCTCTGTCCTGCCTTATCCTTGTTCTTTATAATAGAATTCTAAAATGTTGTTATGGCTGATTTCCTGTCCAGAAACCTATGTGGTGCTTGTTTACCAAACCCAATGCTCTCCAGGTGCTCAACAAGCTTAGCAACTAATTATCTTTCAAGTATTTTGCAGGGATGCGTTGTCATGAACGGTCATGGTAGTTGAGGCTCCTCCCTGTCACCTTTCTTGAAAATCGGTACGACATTTGCCTCCTTCCAGCAACTGGGCAATTCTCCAGACATAAGAGACTCATTAAAGATCATTGCCAGAGCACACTGAGAGCCTGCGCTGCCTCTTTAAGTATCCACGGTGATACTTTGTCTGGTCCAACAGCTTTGTTTGCATCCAGTGTTGTCAACTGTTTCATTACCTCCTCTGCTGTCACTCTATGTCTGATAGTCTGTCATTTAGGGTAACGCTTCTAACAATGGGAGCTGCTCAGGCTCGGTTGTGAACACTCCATGGAAATTTGCATTCAGTACCTCGCAGATTTCCTTGTCGCTTTCTGTATATGCCCCTTCTGTTTTCCTCAGTCTTGTCACTTGGTCATTACCGACTCTTCCTTCTTATATGGCTATGTAGTAAGTTTAGGTTGCTTTTTCGCTTTGACTGCAATATCATTCTCATAATTTCTTTCCGACATTCGTCTTATGTTAATGTAATCATTCCTAGCTCTGTTACATCTAATCCTGCTGTCCTCTGTCCTTTGTCTTCTGTACTTCCTCCACTCCCTCCTGCTTCTCACCTTTGCTTCCTTACATTGTCTATCAAACCATGGGTTATTATATTCCCTCCTGCTTTTTTCCTTTATTGTTGGAATAAATCTCCTCTTCAGCCTCTTTGCATTTCAATATGACTTGGTTCATCATACCTTGCACTGTTTTTCCTATAAGCTCTTCCTCCCACTGCACTTCTCCCAGGAGCCCTTATCCTTCTGTAGTCCCCATTTTCTGTAATCAATTCTCCTTCCCCGTACCTCTTGTGTGTGTGGTGTGTGTGTGTGTGTGGTGTGTGTGTGTGTGTGTGTGTGTGTGTGTGTGTGTGTGTGTGTGTGTGTGTGTGTGTGTGGTGTGTGTGTGTGTGTGTGTGTGTGTGTGGTGTGTGTGTGTGTGTGTGTGTGTGTGTGTGTGTGTGTGTGTATGTGTGTGTGTGTGTGTGAGTAGGAGGGAGGGGAGGGGGGGGGGTCGCGAATGTCATGTAGCCAAGCCAGTCACATTCAGGTGCCGGACGAAGACCGTACTTTACACTCTCTTTGTTCACTGTTTCGTTTATTTTTCAGCCATTTCAGTCTGTGTTGGGATCGGGTTTAAGCTTCCCGACTTAGGGTTGCACAACTTAAGAGAGCGTTAGGCAGGTCTTTCTTCTGAAAGTTATGAAAGCGCGTTATAGTTGTGTAAACATTCTCCCACTGCAAAGGTAAACAAAAGCCTCACGTGCATCACTATTTTATACAGTAACCATTCTGTATAAATAAAAAAAAATACAATTTGATATAGTTTGGAAAACGAGTTTATTGATGACATTTCTTATCATATGAAAGTAGAATTTGTCCTTATAAATGAACTAAACCAAAGTTAGCACATTTTGGGCAGTGAGGCCACAGCTGCCGCACGGTGAGTCAGGGTAAACTACTTTTCCTACCCTGCCCGCCAGAAGGAATATTTTCCTTCTGACAGGCTGGGTAGGAAACGATGAATAAGGATATAGCCAGTGAAATCTTTGTAAAGAAAACCCACCATTATCTTACGTAATCGAATGCAGCCGGGTTCGTTCCAGACTCACAATCGGGAATTCCGCGTTCGAATCCCGGGCAAGACAAAAATGATTGGGCGCATTTCTTACATACTGCACCAACCATCACTGAAACAGATGAGAAAGCTGCAGTGGGCCTATTGGCCCATGCGACACTTTACCTTACTCTCGGTTATCCAATAAAAATCAGAGGGACCGAAGAGACCATTTTCTACTGACGTCAGTCCATGCTTAATTTCAATCAGGAGTCGTACAAGTATTTTAGATATTTTATGTACAAGAATGTTGAATGAATGTTATCAAATTTTCGTGTGTACATGGTACACTGGTATATATATTATATATATATATATATATATATATATATATATATATATATATATATATATATATATATATACATATATATATATATATATATATATATATATATATATATATATATATATATATATATATATATATATATATATATATATATATATATATATATATATATACCAGCAATCAACAGCCAATTACACACAACTATATTCTACCCACTTCAAGACTCCGCTCCAATATAGAAACATCAAGAAATATGGGCCAATAGGCCTTCTGCAGTTACAGATCTATTCTTCCCTTTAGCTTATACCCATTGTTTCGTGTTCTTGTTGTGTTCACCTCACCCCAAACCATTGTAATATATATATATATATATATATATATATATATATATATATATATATATATATATATATATATATATATATATATATATATCTATATATATATATATATTATATATATATATTATATGTCGTACCTAGTAGCCAGAACGCACTTCTCAGCCTACTATGCAAGGCCCGATTTGCCTAATAAGCTAAGTTTTCATTTATTAATATATTTTCTCTAATTTTTTTCTTATGAAAAGATAAAGCTACCCATTTCATTATGTATGAGGTCAATTTTTTTTTATTGGAGTTAAAATTAACGTAGTTATATGACCAAACCTAACCAACCCTACCTAACCTAACCTAACCTATCTTTATAGGTTAGGTTAGGTTAGGTAGCCGAAAAAGTTATGTTAGGTTAGGTTAGGTAGTCGTAAAATAATTAATTCATGAAAACTTGGCTTATTAGGCAAATCGGGCCTTGCATAGTAGGCTGAGAAGTGCGTTCTGGCTACTAGGTACGACATATATATATATATATATATATATATATATATATATATATATATATATATATATATATATGTGAACAAGCCTGAATGGTCCCCAGGACTATATGCAACTGAAAACTCACACCCCAGAAGTGACTCGAACCCATACTGCCAGGAGCACACTGCTGGCGTACAGGATCCCTTAATCGCTCGACCAACACGACCGGACAAAAGAGGATGGTAGCTGAGGCTATTTCCATCCCCCCGCCGGCACTCGGTTGGTAATCTTGGGCATGGTATTTTATCAAATCACCTCATTCTTTGGGGCACACGTGAGGAACACAAATGCGAACAAGCCTGAATGGTCTCCAGGACTATATGCAACTGAAAACTCACACCCCAGAAGTGACTCGAACCCATACTGCCAGGAGCACACTGCTGGCGTAGAGGATCTCTATCATGATAGGCTATTAGACTACACAGAGACATTTCCGTCAAATACAAACATGACCAAAGATTCGCCACGTGTATGTACCCTCTATTGTGTTTACTCTCTACAGACAAAGACCGCGAGTTGAAACTAGTTTGAGGTTGGTGAGTGACCTCTTGAACGCTGGTCTTGCTTGGACTGGGGAAAGATGATGACACAAACTACATAGATGAACTTTACCACTTATGTTTGTGTTTGTGTTGGTCAGCTAGATCGTCTTTTTCCTGTTGAGCTCCTGCCTCCAAATCCATTTTTAAGAGTTATATTGAGCCCACACTAAGGCTTAAAATGTCCTAGGTTAACATGCTACCACTTTTTCATGCATTTAAACTTGCACATTTTCTTTTGTATTGAGAGATGGTGAATGGTCAATTAAGCACTTAAGGTTACCAAGAAAAAGAGAGCTGTAGTTGCATCACATGATTGGCGAGTTGCATACGCACCAT
Source organism: Procambarus virginalis (assembly GCA_020271785.1). Lineage (NCBI taxonomy): Eukaryota > Metazoa > Arthropoda > Malacostraca > Decapoda > Cambaridae > Procambarus > Procambarus virginalis. The sequence continues at coordinate 2,400,616 of WNGS01167840.1, read as the reverse complement.
CCAAGAGGTCCATGTATATTTATTTTACAATATTTATTGAAGAAGCTGTAAGTGTCTACTTATTAGACACGACCAGTCACTGTTAAGGTTCCGTATTTGTTTTATTTATTAAATAATATACAATATAAAGGTCATATTTAATTAGACACATGACAAGTGTCTGCGGTCATGTCTCTAGTACGGTGTTAAGAGATATGACCACAGTCACTGGTTATTGTTGAGCCCGTCCTCAGAGTAAATCCATTACCTTGAGTAACCACACCCCACCTCTTCCAACCATCCAGACAGTTATCTAGATATGTGTGATGGTTTTAAAGCATATTATGGTTCTAGTAATAGTCTACATGTAATTGGCAAGTGAACCTTTAGCCTAAACAGAGATTATTCTCAAGTTATAACTTTATTGTATTATAAATCATTGGTTTAAAATATAACAATTATAGGCTGAAAATGTTTTGTTTGAAAAATTTTGTTTTCTGTAAACGGAATTCTTGGGTACACTCAAATTGTTTTCGAATTCCATATTTCACATTGTCAATAATACACTCATATTAACGTAACCAAATATAATGAAACCTAACCTAACCTAACCAAACTTTAACCTAAAAGTGACCTTAACCTAAACAAACCATGGATAGAGAGTAGATAATAGCACTAATTATCTAGTCATTCTCAATCCATTCCCGTGAGCGGATTTCCTCCCCGAGGACAGGTTGTTGTTACGGTTTCATATTAGAGACTCGACACTCAATGCTTTGAATTAGATCTACGTATCCCATCTATACTGTCAAAACTGTATTGGTCCAAACACTCAGGTCTGATAGGAAAGAAATTACTGACTCCCAACGACCTGAAAGTACTAGTATAAAAAGCTATGATTTGTTCAGATCTGAAACCTATATCTATGGGCAGCACAAAACGTCCACCAGACTATGCGACACATTGGTTGCAAGGATCAGGTTGGGTTACCGTTACCTGTGGCAGGTGGCTACAGGTGACGGGTTTCCTAATCCTGAGCACTCCAGTTGCAAACTCTGTGAGCAGGAACTACGGCACGATCTCCCGCACTACATCACTGAATGACCAGTTATTAGACCTTTCAGACCAGTTGGCATGAGGTACCTGGAGCTTTGCAATTACTTTATTCCCTCTCGTATTCTTGAAGATATCCTCACAGTGTACCCAAAATTTGCCAGTGCAGGCTACTAAACACATGGCCCTGTGTGACTAACCATCCTGCGAGATGGGGACTTGTATTACCACTGCTACCTTATTCAGTCTTGTGTTGATGATATCCTCAAAATGCATCCGGAGTCTGCCAGTGCAGACTGCCTATCACATGCCTCTGTATGACTAACCATCCTGTGTGATGGGGATTTGTTAGCATCACGTAGCTAGCTTTTTTGACACACTGTACTCCACTTCTTATAGTCTAGGGTAGCTGCACAAATGCAGACGGTACCTCATGTATTAATCAAAAAAATAAACTCACTGCTCATAGGTGAGCTTGTGGGTTATAAAACTGGATATATTTTATGTTGCTTGTTTATCTGTCCAATGTTGGAGTCAGACGTTTGGGACTAGCCTCGCCCAACTTTATAGTGACAGGTGACCGGTAGGTGACCAACATGGGAGTGTCGGCCCCATTGCTCCCAATAAAATGTGGCCGACTCCCACAAAGCTGGTGGCGGCACTTGCAACGGATCGGCCCGGTAAAAATACTTTCCAACTCATAAAACATATACATAATAATGTCAGGAAATATGTAAAGAAAAAAATAAACTCAGCATAGTTTGGCCGTAGTAAAGCGAATTAATGAAGTTGCTCACAAGCCCAATTGCCATGCATAAGCTGAGGTGCCGCACAGGAATATATGTTCTCATTTATAATCGTAATTTCTCATCCTTTTTCTGTCAATAATTAATACATTTGAAAATATATGAAATACAGTATAATTACCAATGCAGGTTATCAACAGCAAAATTTTTAATTACTTCACAGGCCCAACGAAAGACTCAAATTAAACAAATATAATTTAGTAGAAATTAGTAAGTATTTGTGTCAAGTATGCCAAACTGTTCAACATAATTATTCGATTCCTAGTTGACTACAACGTATTAGTCAATATGTAATAAATTTGTCCATAATTAGGCTCGTGCTGTTAGTAAGCCAACATGTGCTGCCAACTCACCGACACGAACTGGTTGATTAAATTGCTGCCAGCCTCTTGAAATTGACTATCCCTCTTGCCTGTAATGAAGTTGTTAGTGATATCGCCCTCTATCTGCATCCGCCCACACAAGTATCATAAGCACCCATCACTATAAAGAGGAATGAAAATTCTGCGCTACTTAAAGAACCGATGGTCCAAGACGGACTGAAACGTAATCATTTCTTCATTTTCAGATGTGTGGGTTGGGTATCAATTCTTCAGCCAAGTTACTGTAACTCATCGTCTGCATTGCACGATTGCATTGAGTAATGAATGATGTGTGTGCCTCAGGTCAGTCAGGTTAAGGACACATCGCTCTTGGCTCAGTCTTATCTTACAATTTGTCACTTACAAAACACAGTTGATTTGCCTAACCAGAACGTACGAACATAAGGCACCCACCTAATCTATCGAGACTGATGTTCAGAAACGGCAAATATTATGGTTATCTAATTTGTACTAAAAACTCGCAATTTTGACGATTTGGTTGATTATTCCCAGAATTAACTCGACAGACCTAACAGGCTTCCTGTAACCCACAACAGTATACTTAACACTATTTGCTCTTTTGTAAATATTTTACTGTTAAATTAAACAACAGGGGACAGTTTCCAGAGTTAGCTGCACTACAACTAACTACAGATACACTAATATCAGTTATTCAACGTGACGGAAATTCAAGAACTTAAAAACACATTAAAAATACTTTAGATTTTTTTACTAGCATTGAGAGATAACCTCATTGATATAGAGAAAATATTATTTACGAAGAGATACAATAATGACAAAACAGTGTAGAAATTTAGGAAGACAAAGATGTAATTTTATTAGAGCAGAGCAGCGTAAATTCCTCTTATTTCCTGTATGGAAGTAAACTAATATTTGTTTTTCTTTAATAAATAATATACAATATAAAGATCACATTTACATCAATTTACTAGGGAAAATACTACATTTATATATAATTTATATAATTCTCTGTAAACCAATTTTTTCATATCACAGAGCATGAGCCGTAAACCCCAAATGTTATACTAGATCCTGCCTCGCAAGAACTTCAGTATGTTGCTTCGTGTGAATATATGAATTAAAGCTATAGTAGATTATTAATTTTTTCTTTAAGTAAGGTTCTTGGCTCGCACCCTCTACTGAGTGAGTCTGTGCCACTCTTGGCAACAGCTTTGACTTTCTGACTGCTCCTGTTTCACTGTCTGCTTTGTCTTTCTGTTACTCTCCCTACTTATGTCTGTATCCATGTATGTCTAATTGTCTATTTTTCTACGATAGTCTGTCAATCTGTCTTGTTCCTCCTTTTCTCTGATCACGGCCACTGCCTATCACTTTGGTTCTGTCTGTCTGGTCCAGTCTTTCTCTCCCTTTTTGACTGTCACTTTGTATGCAGACAATGAGTCACAATAACTTGGCTGGAGAAATGATCACCAAACCACACACCAGAAGATGAGACGACGACGTTTCGATCCGTCGTGGACCATTATGCTAGAAATGGTGAATGCACTACCTAATAAATTCCCTGTAACCTACCTTACCCCTCTATTGTCAACCTATGTCTGTTTTTTTTAAACAACGCTGTTTGTCGACCTAATTGTATTTGTGCTGCTTTTTTAGCCATGTTCCCCCCTTTTTTTATTTTTATTTTTATTTGTTCTCAACACATTTTATTCTTTATACTCAATTAGTATTAAGTTTTAGTCATTAATGTTTTTCCTGCCCGAAACGCTTTGCGTAATAGTGGCTTTAGGCATTGTATGTACTAGCTCTATCTATAAATCTATCAATTTTTGTAAAATCTCTTGTATGTATGTACCTTACCTGAATAAACATTTATTTTTATTTATTTATTTATTATCAAGTCGATTGTGGCAGAGTCGAAACGTTCCCGTCTCCTTATTCTGGTGTGTGTGTTTGGTCGTCACTTTGTATGTCTGTCTCTCCCTTTATGTTTCTGTCTGCCTTATTGTCTATTTATGTGCTCATCTCTCTCTGGTCTACCTAACGCATCGTCTATATCTGTCTCCTGTCCCTTCTTAACCCTATGCCTTAATGTGTTTATCTCATGGTGGGAAGAAAGGTTAGGTTAGGTTAGGTTAGGTTAGGTTAGGTTAGGTTAGGTTAGGTTAGGTTAGGTTAGGTTAGGTTAGGTTAGGTTATCTCATGGTGGGAAGAAAGGTTATTGGGCGAATGGTGGGCGTTTTGCCCCAAAGGTAATATATCGGTTAAATGAGAATGGTAAGGACAACAGTCAATGGGTGACAGGTAGGAAGAGTGGGAAGAATGCGACCGGAACCTGACAAAAAATGGGTTGGTCGTGTTGCAGATCAATGTTGCAAGGGCAACATGTTGCCATGACACTAAAATAGTGTTCCTGGGTAAACTCTGGGTAAATTATCTTCTAATCGTTAGCTGTGATTTCTCATAATTCCAGAAACTGTGAAACAAATCGAACACACTTTCAATTAATAATAAAATAACTACTCGTTTTAAATAATGTTATTCTAGTACAGTATATTATAGGATTGCTATAATATAAAAAATTATACGCTTTAAAAACACATCATTTTAATGTTTTAGGTTATAAGGTTACCTATGTACAAGGTATATCTGTAAGTGAACAGGATATTCCTCTCACTGTCCGCCAGCCGGATGTAACCCACTGACTGGGTATGACTTGGGAAGCCTATAAAGGAGTGACTTAGCCCCAGATGCCATCGGCTTCACGCCCTTAAAGATGACCCAATTCAAATATAATGACTGAGTTAAGAAAAAAGTCGTAAACTACATTAGAAGGTAATATATTATTAGTGAGTACGTGTTGTGTTAGCTATCCTGAGCGTCGACTCAAGGTTAGCCCCTGACCTACCGCACTAAACACATTGTGAACGCTACGACGCTCTAGACGGAACTGGTTTGAAAAACAAAAACAACATTTTGTGTAGTTGTTAATACAGAATATATCTTTGCAATGCAAATTTACTTAGCAGTAGCAGTGTCTTGGAGTATGTAAAGCACCTTTTCTTTTTCCGAATGCTATGGATTTTGAATCAAGTAAAGGTACCTGGCATTCGAGCAGAAGTATCTAGGAGTGGTGATCGATAAGAAGACGACGCATTAGAGTTGGGGTTAGTGTGGCCTTCCTCTTCCAGCTCCACCTCGGCTACTCTGATATTCGCCCACCCATGCTACGCCCTCTATAATTATTCGCACGCTGGGCGCCATTAATATGCTGGAAGCACATTATATACTAATGTACCTTCTTTTATAAATATTTACTTTAATTTTGTCCCCGAAGAGAGTTTATATATTGGGCAGTGCCACTTCCTGTGATTGAGGCAAATATTCACAAATTTACTGAGGTAAACGGATAGAGCTCAGTGTCTGTACCCAATGTGTGGTTGCAGCCCTTTCTCCTCCGCCCACGGGATGGGCGTGGGTGCATGATATGCAAATTGGAATTAAATGTTAAGAGTTCAACGTCAGTGTGTGAAATGTCTAGTTTGAAGAGCGTTGGAGTCCAACCAAATGGGTGACTGTGACCCAACTGCCACAACCTATGGAATGGGGCTCTAAATAAGCTATATAATTATTCTAAATTAATTAAAACTGTAAATAGGTTAAATAGATTGCTGATACACTTGTTACCAATTATATAACCGCCTTATCAATGCTGCAATTGTGGGTGAACAATTACATACCACGCACCACTTTTCCTATTCAACTTCCCTACCTTTCTCTACTTCTCACTACTTCCCTACCTTTCTCTACTGCTCACTACTTCCCTACCTTTCTCTACTTCTCACTACTTCCCTACCTTTCTCTACTTCTCACTACTTCCCTACCCTTCACCACCTTCTCTACTTTTCACTACTTTCCCTTCGTCTCTATAATCTATGTGAGGATTGAGTCTTTTATTATTCGAAATTAGAAATTAGTATGATTTGCCATTTCATACTAAAGGTTGGGGCCCCTCCAACCGTTGGGGCAAGGGGTAGGGGGGGGTCAACGCTCCAACTCCTATGACCATCCCAGAGACAAAAACCAGTCATCTCTAAAGTTTGGTGAGGCTAGCCCCAAGCGTTAGGCCCCCAACCTTTGAATATGTAAACAAAACCTTGACTGATAAACAAACAAGCTTTCTTTTTTATCGGTAGATATATTTATTCATGGATTAGTTTAATTAATAAACACATATGTACGATCGTAGAGGAATATTCTGGGTGTTGGGTCTTGTGGCAGTGTGTTAGGCTAGAACATGTACCCACAGTTGTCTTAAAATTGTAGGCCTATTTGGTGTTTCACGCTCTGGTGAACATCGCTTTGACAGTCATATTATCCGCAGAATGAGTCATCAAAATCCGGCTGAAACCCCCTTCAAAATGCTTTGGAATATTGCAAAGCAGAACCAAATGACTCAGACAAGAATACGTGTACGCCCTTAACCCCCCCCCCCACCACCACCCAACACCCATTTCCAATCAGCTCCCACAACCATTCACGCCTTAAGAAAGTAGAATATTCCTAGTTTTTATAAACGAAGGTAGTAGATTATACTCGTCTCTATGCAGCTACTCAAAGTACATATGAAAAGTTAGATTTTTATGTAAAAAAAAAAACTATCTACATTACACAGAAGTACCACCAAATTGCAATAAGCACTCCAAACCCTAATATATAACCCCCAAATACTGCCCAGAGATCTCAAAAGCCATCTAAATCAATCAAAGATAAGGAACAAAATTAACTGGGTTCTTTATTTTGATGCAGATTGTCACATATAGCAAACTTCAGCCATGCGTGTCTGCAGTTATGACGAATGAACGTTCCTGTGGCTTACCTGTGATGTCATGAGGCTGCAGGTCTTCCGGTGGCAGCGTGAGCAGAGGAAAACATGGCGTGGTTGGGGAAGTACGTGGCTTATGACGGTTCACTGGGTCGAGTCCGCCATGTTGCCACTATTCTGTGTTCATTCTCGCTCAAAATCAACGATGCTCTCTATTATTATTGGCTACTTATTTTGCCGTTAATAATAATAATAATAATAATCAATTTTACGTTTGGTATTAATAACTGAAAAACACACATTGCATTTATAGCTCGCAGTATAAATTCAAATTTAAAAAACAATATCTATAAATGTTTGAATATTTATATTTGAGAAAGTTTACAAAACATAATTGGTAACTTGAGAAAGTTACTTTACACAAAGTAACAATTAGTTTCGTACTGTTGGGCTTTAGGTCTCTCAACAGCTTACTGACCTGCCAGAAAGTATATTGTAGCGAGTTAATCTTATACTCGCTCCATTATCTCGTTATCTTCATAGCATAACTAATTACAGAAGCTACAATCCTTTCCCCAATTACAGGTAATACTCTCCTCACCTTGTTGGAGGAAGCTGAGGTGTAATCACCATATAAGCAACGATTTGATGAATAGAAAACAGTACAATCTCAAGTCAAGAATGTAGTACTCGGCGTGGGCAGTTCTAGTCGACCCAAGACGCTACAGCTTCGACACAGAGCAGACAGCAGACTACGACCGCATCCAGCTACAACGCTCTCGCTCCCCGAGTTCACACACTCGCAATTCCCAATCGAGCCGCCACGCTCTCCCGCATAGAGCTCCACGACTCCGGCCTCACTCAGCTCTCTGCTCTGCTCCAGGCTTCGTCTCAACGTCTACGACACTGCTGTATCTAGGACTACTAAATAAATATGAAACTCACTAAACACTGTGTATCTAATCTACCCAACAACGTAACATAACCGTACGTTACAATATCTTGTTCGTAATCATAGTCCAGGATTAAAGTAAACATAATTATAACGTGTGCAGGATAGATGTAATTGTTAATGTAATAATCTCCGTTGAGGTCTGATGAAGACCGTTTGTGCTCTCTGTAATCCATTTTTTGTGCTACCGCTCGCAGGATTAGTATGGGGTGCACAATAAACTAGCCGCCTCCGACGGTGGCAACAATCAAACCAATGAAATTTCGGTATATTGCTTCTCACTGTGAAACACAGTATGCTTCTCGGTGTACATAAACGAAGAAGCAGGGTACACCACCCATTGCAGCTGTCTAACTCCCAGGTATACCTATTTACTGCTAGGTGAACAGGGGCATCAAAGTTAATTAACTTAAGAACCTCTGCCTATTTGTTTCTGCCTCCGCCGGGGATCGAACCCGGACCCTTAGGACTACGAGCATCGAGTGCTGTCCGCTCAGCCGTCAGGCCCCTGTACTCCTGTACTAGATAAGTCCACTACGGGCTCTCCATAGCCTGTGCTACTTGGAACTTTTGTTTCGAGTAGCTGAATCTGTAACAACAACAATGATACACCTCACAGTGTATATATACACCAGGATGCAGGGTACACACCTCTTAGCGTATATTCACCAGGATGCAGGGTACACACCTCTTAGCGTATATACACCAGGATGCAGGGTACACCAGTCCATGTATTTCGCAAAGTAACTAACACATAGGCAGAAAAAATGTAAAAAAATAACCATAATTAAATTATAATAAAACTAGCAGTAATTAGAATTATACAAAAAATATAATAGTAATAAACTCACAATAATAATAATAATAATAATGAGATAATCCGTAGCAGCCGTGATGAGGTTTCGAACCTATGCAGTGAGTATTCCCACGCATACGCCCCCAGACAACCAGACCGCGACATGGTCAAATGAACTACGAACCAATTGTGCTATAAAACGCTATTGGTATATACATTAACTATGTAACTATAACTTAACAGATTGTAACTTGCTTAGCTAAATGAACTTGGGGGTTTAGTTCTCGAGCCCATTGTGTGTCCCTGAACCTTTTCCGCAACCTCCCACAGGATAGGTGCCTGTGGGAGGTAGCCATAAGTGCATAATACAAGAACAAAAAGTAAATCTTGCAACATTGCAAAGGAAAACGTTCAAAACTCCTCGAGACGCTGCAGAGGGTGAATGGTAGCTGGGCTAAATTATGTTTATACTGACGGTTCATTTTAACCGTCAACAGGTCGTACTGCATGGGTGGGGCAGGCTAAACAGGGCGGAGCATGGGTGGGGCACGCTAAACTGTGTGGAGCATGGGTGGGGCACGCTAAACTGTGTGGAGCATGGGTGGGGCACGCTAAACAGGATGGAGCATGGGTGGGGCACGCTAAACTGTGTGGAGCATGGGTGGGGCACGCTAAACTGTGTGGAGCATGGGTGGGACACACTAAACTGTGTGGAGCATGGGTGGGGCACGCTAAACAGGATGGAGCATGGGTGGGGCACGCTAAACTGTGTGGAGCATGGGTGGGGCACGCTAAACTGTGTGGAGCATGGGTGGGGCACGCTAAACTGTGTGGAGCATGGGTGGGACACGCTAAACTGTGTAGAGCATGGGTGGGGCACGCTAAACTGTGTGGAGCATATGTGAGGGACAAGCTAAACAATGTGGAGTATGGGTGGAACACGCTTAACAGTGTAGAGAATGTGTAAGACACGCTAAACAGGGTGGGTCATGTGTAGGAAACGCTAAATGGAGTGGAGTGTGTGTGAGACATGCTAACAAGTGAGGAACATTTGTGAGACACATTAAACAGTGCGGAACAAGTGTAGGACACGCTAAACAGTGTCGGACATGCTCTGGACACTGTATGGTGAATGTATAGGACACCCTAAACAGGGTAGAGTATGTGTGGGACACACTAGTGTTCAGCATGGATGGGACAAGGTAAACAAGCCCGTTTATCTTGATTTCCCCCTCTGTATTAAATGCTGCCTACATACATACGCTAAATAAATGTTGTACGTTCACTAAGAGCACGGCATAAACACCAGAGTGTCGCAGCGTGAGTTTAGATTTCTATCTAAATAGGCTCAATTTTTTTCAGTCTAAAATGTAATGCTCCCCTGTACGTCTTTGTCCACACACACTTTGCATTTTACGTCATGTATAAATCCTTATACAAGCCGAGCTTCTAGATACCTGTAGCCAAGTCGTATTCGAGCTGCAACAACGTCTGTTAGTCGCAGATATGCTTTCCCCATATATATATATATATATATATATATATATATATATATATATATATAATATATATATATATATATATATATAGATATATATATATATATATTATATATATATATATATATATGTTTGTTTGACATATCGTTGTGATAAACAATGATCTACTTGTTCCTGTTTGTACTATTCTACTTTCTTCAAATTCATCTAAGAATTCTCGTGTGATGACACTTTTAAGGGTTTTGTTTCTCAGCCCAAGATTACGTTCAACATTTTCTTCATTTACTGCAAGTTTGGCAAGAGCATCAACATTGTTCTTGCAGTCCACTGTGGGAGGGAATCCACAACACATTGACAAGATGGTAAAAGTGGGTGCAGCACAACCCATTTTCTTGTTTAGATAGTAGATATTGTAACTATGTATACCATAGTACAAAGATTGACGTACTAAGCAATTAGATAGTAGAATTTGATACCATTCACTTTATACCATATTGTCCGAACAAAATTAAGCAAAACAACAACCTTAAATATTACTAGGCCTCGTATAGCACACATATGTACTATATGAGGCCTCAGATATCGTGTATGAGGCATATGAATGTTTGGCTTGCTTAGTTTAGTTCGTCTTTACAACATAAATATAAAATATTTTCCAGTTTATTCCAAATTCACTAGTATTGATTTATATTTTCTAACTGCGTTGTACGTCGGTATGTGCACTATGGTCCTCATCGTTATTATAAGTACTACCAAAACAGGGGGATGGGCTGGCATATCAGCATATCATGCTTGTAAGTGTATCAGAAGATTCGAAACTCCCGCGGGTACACGGGGTTCACATCTTCATTCTAATGCATATAAATCTATATCTGGCTTCTGAGACAAGTATGCTACTATTTTATTGTAAGCTATTTAATGCTATTAGTGAGGAAAGGGAGTCTTGACATAATTTAACTTCTATTACAGTATTTTCAGTACTTTTGAGTGCTACCAGAAATTTTTTAACTGTGCATGTTAGATGTAATGGTGAACGTTAACATCTCCACTGAGGTCTAATTAAAATCTTTTGCGTCCTCTGCATTGCATTTTTTTTGCACTACCGCTCACCGGATGAGCTTTGGCCGCACAATAAACTAGCCGCCTCAGGCGGCAGCAATCAGATTGTCGCACCCACCAACCGCTCTCTAACGATCAAACTAAATAACATTAAGTTTAAAACCTAAGTAATACAAAGTGTAGCTCATAAAACACCCGGAGTTACTGACTGGCGGCAGGTGCTCCACAAGCCGTGACAAGACGACATGTTGTAACACAACCACAAGCTGTAACACAACCACAAGCTGTAACACAACCACAAGCTGTAACACAACCACATGCTGTAACACAACCACAAGCTGTAACACAACCACAAGCTGTAACACAACCACAAGCTGTAACACAACCACAAGCTGTAACACAACCACAAGCTGTAACACAACCACAAGCTGTAACACAACCACAAGCTGTAACACAACCACATGCTGTAACACAACCACAAGCTGTAACACAACCACAAGCTGTAACACAACCACAAGCTGTAACACAACCACAAGCTGTAACACAACCACAAGCTGTAACACAACCACAAGCTGTAACACAACCACAAGCTGTAACACAACCACAAGCTGTAACACAACCACAAGCTGTAACACAACCACATGCTGTAGCTCGACTAAACATTGTGACCTGACCACAAGCCTCGTGGCGAGGAAAACTTGCACACAAAGAGTGCCAGAGCCCCAGAGCATGCAGCTCCTTAGAACCTACACTTTGAGAAAGTCAAGAGACTTACCTCGAGCATGTTGGTTCCAGAATTAAGAGAACAAAGGTACGAAAACAGGTTAGGACAGATGAACCTAACATTAGTGTAAAATATAAGAATCAAGAGGATACATGATCACAACGTACAAGATTTTTAAGACGCGTAGACATTGACATAACCCAGTTCGATCGAGAAGAAGCAAACAAGAGAGAGCAAGTTTGAACTTTGAATATAGATAAGACATTAATATAACGAATATTTACTTTGATTAAGAGTGATCGACTCTTAATAGCAGTTTTGCTGTTTTAGAAGGTCTGGTTAAGTTCCACCGATGGCTAAGATGCAAACCCAGAGATAAACATCTCTCTTTACTCACGCGAATAGGTAAACACACTCAAACACGAACACACAAAACGTGCACACACACACACGGACGTGCCTGTATTGCACAACAATTTCCCTATCGATCGCAAGCGGCAGGTTGTTGTTCTCATCCCAGCAGGTGACTACCTGAACCCTCCCACCAACCCACCCCGCATGATTCCGAGTCGCTACCTGCGCACCAGCACCTCATAACTATGTTGTAATATGATAGAACATAGCTATAAAGATCTCATTTATGAATTAATTCGTAAATTAAGCAGCTATACGTTATATGACAAAATGCCCCTCGGCCAATAACAACAACTTATGACAAGATCTACGTGTTATCTTTAATACTGTATCAAAATAACTCGATACGGCTTTATTTTGTGTTGTGTAATAACTTCACTCAAAATTACTGTGAAGCATAATTTATACTGATGACAAGGATTATACAGTACAATATAAATCAATGAGTGAGGAGTAGTAACTTGTGTACGTGGGATGCGACCAGGAGGTATAACTCTTGTGTTTCCCTGGATGTGTAACTTGTGTACGTCAGGTTTGGTCCTAGAGTGGTAAATGTAGAGGGTGTACGACCCTGTTGAGGTACCTCTTGAGCCACGTGTGAGAAGCCTAGCGGCCTTAACTAGATGTTCCAGCCGCTCACTAGACTCATGCTGCGGGACATGCTTGCGTCATGTTTGGGGATATGCTTATGTTTTGCTTGGGGGATTGGCTTGCGTTACGCTGGGGAGAGGGAGAGGGGGGGGTATGATTGCGTCACGCTGGGAATATGCTTGCACCACGCTGGGGGATATGGCAGCGTCACGCTGCGGCAGGTGTGATGGCCACAGTCAAGCTCCCTCTCTGCAGCATGAAATTATTCAGACACTATCCTTTTGTCTAGGATGTAAGAGTGGGGAGGTAAAATGTGTATGTAGGCAGTGTTGTCAAATACAGCCTTCAGCCGTTTTCCTTTATCCTGCAGATGACTAACTGTTTTGGATGCGCATTAGAGGTGCTTACCATTGGCCAAGGAACAACTGTACAGAAGGGGGTAATTATGCAAATTCGTCCCTAAAAAATAACGAAATAGCTATACATGAGTTTCTCAAATCAGTGTTTTGGGATTATATTGATCGATCACAATGTCCGAACACCTTTAAAGCATCACATCTCGGAATAAGATAATTAAAGCTGCAGTCACCAGATTATGCATCATCAAAATTAGGACCAAAATTAATTTATATATCGTGGAAAAAACTATATGAAAGATAGAAACCATACTGTGTTTCCTTGTAATTGCAACATCGGTCATTGCCACCCTCCAGGAAGTTCCACACCTGGCAGGGTCAGGACTTCAATTTCTTGGATTTAAGAGATGTACTAATAATATATTATTTGCCCAGTCCATCTTTTTAAAATGATAGTACTTATAGCACCTATTTGGTCGAACGTACCAATATATAGTGCTGAACACCAAAAGGTTCACGTTTTGTATTAATGAAAACCAGAATATGGCAGATTTTACAATCAGAAATAATTTTACCTGAGGGCCACCATCTCACTAGTGGCCTCCACGAGGACATGAAGCAGGCGTCTTGTCAAAGGTCCCCCGTTTGTCTTGATTTTCTCCAGCTGGATTTTGAATTGCAGCAATGTCTTGGCATTTACGGCATCTGCGGGTAGGCGGTTCCATGGGTTATAACTATGAGTAAAAAAGTATCTCCTGTTTTCTGTAAAATATTGTGACTTGTTAAGATTGAAGCCGTTGCTCCTAGTTTGTGTTACATCACTCGATGGTCAAATGACAATCGAGTGCTGTCGGGGGTTGGGTTTAGTCTCACGACTTCCAACTTTTTTATGTACAGTCAATATGGTCTAATTGGTATAGTACAGGGTACGCTAAAGTACATGGAGCCCTGGCTGTCTGGGTTTGAATCCTTCAGGGGTGAGGAATTTTGGGTTACATATTGGCATGGGGACCATTTAAACTTCTTCGCATTTGTGTTACTCATGTGGCCCCAACAGCGAGGTGATTCGATGAAATATCTGTACCCTAAAATTGACCATCGAGTGCTGTCGGGGGTTGGGTTAAAAGTCTCACGACTTCCAATCTTTGTATACAGTTAATATGGCCACCAGGTGAATGAAATGTTATTATCCAGGATTTGGGGGTTAGCTTCCAAAATTTCTTCTTTCAGTGCATTTCACTTGTTGACCACCCCGTACAAGGTGAGCATGAAACGCATGTGGGCGAGCATAACACGGATGTTAGTGACCATGATACATATGTGTGTGCATGAGATGTATGTTTACCAGGAGGGTTCTGGGAGTTCTGCTCGCCGACGCCATCTTGGGACCAGGCTTGAATTGTGATAACTTAGTCCAAGTTGTTGCTTGGAGCGGCCCGCAGGTCCCACATATCCACTTCAACCCGGTTGGTCCGGCATTTGCAGAAACTTTTCTGATTGCTTCTGAAAGAAGTCCACTTTTGTTCCGGCAATATTTCCTTACACTTGCTCGGAGAGTATTGAACAGCCGTAGACCTCTAATGTTCATGCAGTGCTTTTTGATTGTGCCCATGGCACCTCTATTCCTCACTGGTCCTGTTCTGTATTTCCTTCTCGTATCTTTAGTTCCTGTATGCTGTTATTTTACTGTGTAAATTTGAAACTTGGCCCGTTGTATCTTCCATGTATATGTGTGATCATGACGCATGGAAAGGAGAGCATGGCAAGTAAGTATATGAACATGTGGATGAACATGGCACGTATGTGGTTAAGCAAGATATGTATGTGGGGTGAGCATGACACGTATGTAGGGTGAGCATGACACGTATGTAGGGTGAGCATGACACGTATGTAGGGTGAGCATGTCACGTATGTAGGGTGAGCATGACACGTATGTAGGGTGAGGATGTCACGTATGTAGGGTGAGCATGACACGTATGTAGGGTGAGCATGACACGTACGTATGTGAGTGAGCATGTGCGCATGACGGAGAGCATGAGGAGCGGCCTGGGAAAGACGGCGTCAGGCCGGCAGCACCTGGTTGGCTCCAGTTAACTCCTTCTATCTGGCCTCCACCTTGCGGTAACTATCTGGGTGGACTGTGAGCCCGTCGCCAGGCAGGGCGGGGGTCCTCCACATGGGCTACACTCAGGTACAACCTCCACGCAACAGCCAGATAATTCATATCATATTGCTGATGAAAGATTGTTCGACTCACTGCCAACAATTCAGAATATAGAGATATGAATACCATGTTTAATATATGTACATTCCGTATTAAATATAACAAATAATGCATCGCTATCAGTATATTCGCTTAAATCCACAAACTTTTTTTAATATATTTAAATTTAAAAATCTTTATTAAATAATATATAATAAAAAGATCATATTTACATCAGTTTACAAGGGAAAATACTAAATTTATATATAGTTTATATAATTCTCATTAAACCAATTTTCCATATCATCACAGAGGATGAGCCGTCAACTCCAAATGTTATACCTGATCCTTCCCGCAAGAACTTCAATATTCTATCTACTGGGCAACCCTCCTGCCTGCCTATCCACACACAAAAAATGTAATCAGAAAGAAACATAATTATTGTATTCTTAATTTTCTTGCATCTTATGTCACGTTGAAACATTAAAAAGCTCATCGTGAGTGCGTTTCAGTGGAGCCGAGCGGGACACTCCCAACATCCTCTCTGGCTGCTTGCATCAGTGTACGCAAGTTTTAACCAGTCACTAGATGCTCAGTGTTTCTTTAAATGGATCGTTAAACTTGTTTTTGTAAATATTAAATCCACACGTATCGAAATGTGCTGAAGTGAACTGCTCGGAATGTTGAATTACCGCTAGATTGATTAACATCCACTGAAACTTCGTTAAGAATTAAGTTATATATTAAGAAATAAAATTAAAAAGGAGCTTCTTGCACTGCTCGAGAAATCTCCTCATACAAACACAAAGTTGTGGAATACTTTTCCTAGTTTGAATTACCATATATACAAGTAGTGACATAATAATTTTTATACTTGTGCCTGTATACTAGATATTCAATTCATAGCTTAGTTACATGTTGTGTAAATACTTGCACACGTATTCAAGTGACTCAAGTAATTATCAAAAGAAAACAATTCACAATTAAATTGTGTAACTAGCTTCACAAGACTGTTATTTACTTAACTAAATAAATGTTGGGGGGTTCAGTTTCAGAGGCGCCCATCATGCGCCTCTGTAAACTTTTCCACTACCGCCCACGGGATGGGTATGGGGTGCATAATAAACAAATTCAAAGCTAGGATGATTATATAGGACTGTAAACTATCCCAAGCTTCCTAATATTTCGTCATAAAAGGATGGGGCTATTTTTAGCAGAGCAGCTTCCTCATGAAAGTCATATGGAGTTCCTACACACCGACGCAAACTAATTTTCTCCGGAGTCAACAACTGAATACATTCATAAGGGAGACGACTCCTACGTCAACAACACCTTGCAACTCTAGCACATGTCAGGGAATACCACGTATAACGATTATTCAGTGCTGTAAAAGTACATTGTATTGTGAAAGTACATTAATGTGTTTATTTTCTTGTCTGATTATAATGATAGTCACGTTGACTGTGTATGATCGAAACGCTATGCGTGTTAATGGATTTGCAAGAATGTCAAAATATTAATATTATGCAATCTCACAAACCCATTGTACCGTCTTGTAACAAAAAAAATACAAAAATGAGTGTCAGAATCTAATTATTTGTTGTTTAATTACTCTTGCATGAATTTGGTGTTTTACTGTGCAATATGTAAATGAACTATAGTTTTTGTTTTGGTAACAACGTGGTAAGATACAATACAACCTGTGTTGCGTGTATTACAATTAATGTGATTTTTAAAACGGTGGTACCGGGAATGTTGGTTACAAGTGATTGTCTTTTATAATACAATTTTCATTGTCAACTTAGCATTATCACGCTGCCCCTAGCCAAGGGCGTGCTCGTCATAACGGTCACTCAAATAGTTAATAGCCACACCGGCTAACTGCTTACCAATCGAATGACGCAATATATATCTACCGCTCCTGTGCCAGGTAAGTCCACTACGGGCTCACCATAGCCCGTGCTACTTGCCCCGCTCCTGTGCCAGGTAAGTCCACTACGGGCTCACCATGCCCGTGCTACTTGCCCCGCTCCTGTGCCAGGTAAGTTACGGGCTCACCATGGCCCGTGCTACTTGCCCCGCTCCTGTGCCAGGTAAGTTACGGGCTCACCATAGCCCGTGCTACTTGCCCCGCTCCTGTGCCAGGTAAGTTACGGGCTCACCATATCCCGTGCTACTTGCCCCGCTCCTGTGCCAGGTAAGTTACGGGCTCACCATAGCCCGTGCTACTTGCCCCGCTCCTGTGCCAGGTAAGTTACGGGCTCACCATAGCCCGTGCTACTTGCCCCGCTCCTGTGCCAGGTAAGTTACGGGCTCACCATAGCCCGTGCTACTTGCCCCGCTCCTGTGCCAGGTAAGTTACGGGCTCACCATGGCCCGTGCTACTTGCCCCGCTCCTGTGCCAGGTAAGATACGGGCTCACCATGGCCCGTGCTACTTGCCCCGCTCCTGTGCCAGGTAAGTTACGGGCTCACCATAGCCCGTGCTACTTGCCCCACTCCTGTGCCAGGTAAGTTACGGGCTCACCATAGCCTGTGCTACTTGCCCCGCTCCTGTGCCAGGTAAGTTACGGGCTCACCATAGCCCGTGCTACTTGCCCCGCTCCTGTGCCAGGTAAGTTACGGGCTCACCATAGCCTGTGCTACTTGCCCCGCTCCTGTGCCAGGTAAGTTACGGGCTCACCATAGCCCGTGCTACTTGCCCCGCTCCTGTGCCAGGTAAGTTACGGGCTCACCATAGCCCGTGCTACTTGCCCCGCTCCTGTGCCAGGTAAGTTACGGGCTCACCATGGCCTGTGCTACTTGCCCCGCTCCTGTGCCAGGTAAGATACGGGCTCACCATGGCCCGTGCTACTTGCCCCGCTCCTGTGCCAGGTAAGTTACGGGCTCACCATAGCCCGTGCTACTTGCCCCGCTCCTGTGCCAGGTAAGTTACGGGCTCACCATAGCCGGTGCTACTTGCCCCGCTCCTGTGCCAGGTAAGTTACGGGCTCACCATAGCCCGTGCTATTTGGAACTTGTTCGAGTAGCTGAATCTATAACAACAACAACAAGAATGACGCAAACAGAAATAGGTTCCAATGTAGAATCTACCTCCGTGACCTTGAATACTTCATTGAAGGAGACCAAGCTATTTGTCCCTGTTCAGTCGGAAATTCCAGCAAAACACTATTCGGTACTGAAGTGACTATTTCCTGCAGACTCGCAGGCTGCTTCCCTTGTGTATATCCCAGCTGCACTGATTTAGTGTTGGCCTTAGGGCCTATCACCCTTTGAGAAGTCATTAAGATCATCACAATAGCCAACTGACCAATCGGCAAGAATATTTTAAAATCATAGAATATAAAAAAGCAGGTTCTATCTCACCACTCGTAATAGCTCAAGAAGCTAAAGATAATGTGCAATACTCGGCGATATATCTTATCAACTGATCAGCAAGGTTATGAAACCTTTTGGTCGTCAGTTATGTTTACCTTTTGGTTGTTGTCAAACTTTCTGCTTCAGCATTATGACGAAAGAGTTGGCTAAGTACCTAAACACGGGGTGTCACGTGACTGAGGGCGAAACAAAGGCTTAGGCTTTTGTGTCAACAATGATATAGTAGAATTGTACCTATATAGCTGCTCCATATTATTTGTGGTTCCGTCACCTTACACAGCTAAATAAGTATAATTAAAAATTGTTAATGACAAAGATACAGCCGTAATTTTTTTCAGATTTCTTTCTTTATTATGCACCCCATTTCCATCGCGTAGTTGGGGCTGCAACCCGTCCTCAGACCAAGTCCATTCCATCCAGCGGTCGACCCCAAAAACGCATTCATAAATTTTAACATGCTGTTCATTCAAAACAGGAACTTTCTCTAATATAAGTGACTAATATTTTATATTACCATATTGTAAATATTTAGGCACTGGTTAGGTTAGGTGTTAGGTTCTGTTGGCGAATATTTATTATTGGCAATAACAAACTCTGCTTTCAGACAACACTCAGCCCCCCTGTTTAAATCCCTAAAAATACTAAACATAAACTCACTCCACACATTCTCTTGTGCCATTTACATTTACAAAACCCTGTTCTGAAACTCTTCCTGGACAGCTGTAATAGAACCCATAATCACTATACCAGAAATAAATATATCTTTGATATCTCCAGAGTCAAACTTAATCTCTGTAAACACTCTATGCAAATAAAGGGACCTTGTCTATGGAACTCACTCCCTAACGAATTGAAAAGCTGCCCAACTTTTGCCTCATTCAAAATTAAAATAAAAAAAGTACCTAATTTCACCTTCATAGTTTCCTACCTGGTGCTTTAAACTCGCACTGTATCTTGTGCTACCCAATCCCCCAATACAGTATATATATACCTAAGCCATACAACTTTACCACTGTAATCATTGCTATCATCTTATATCATGATTGTTACATTGAAGGCATATTTTACTGCATTATACCTTGAAATGATCCTCAAATTGTGTTACAATCAACCAACTGGACAATTGAACCAATTGAACAAACCTAATACTGACTGAATGAACGGCAAATGCTTTCCAATATTGAAACATACAGGGCTTTGTATATATGACATAACTACCATATAAAAGAGAAAAGAACTTAGAGGTTGTGACACATCAGTCACTGAGTTACTCAGGAAACTTGTTCTGCAGCTGTACAAATCTTAGGTGCACCATCTGGACTATTGTATCCAATTATGGACACATCACCTTCAAAAGTACATAATCATCATTCAAAAGGATATACTGTAGCTATTTTGGAAAATGTTTGACAAAGACCAACAAACATCATCCCGGAACATAGTCAAACCTCATACCAGGAACGCTTGTACTGTACTAACAACGTACAGGCCTATTTGATACCTATAAAATACCAAACAAATTGGAAGTTATTAATCAACATTAATCACTCATCCATTCAGAATATCATTAACATTACAGTGTACTCATTCACTGATGTCAAACCAATAAGCTCTATTTCTTCAAGCACTGAGATCATCCTCAACCCAATATTATATGCAACCTAACCTCAAAAAATAACTAAATATTTTAAGAGTTGTCCGAAATGCTGTGTAACTTGTGGATAATAATCAATTATATATTCATTAATAATAATTATTATTAATCAATTGATTAATTAATCAAAATATTATAAATACAAACTAAGCCACCATGACTGAAATAAGGGATACAACTCGTAAGTGGACATAGGTGATTTGAGAATCAGGCCCCAAGTTTTACTGGATGAGTTATATTGGGTTTGTTTAAGATGGAGAACAACAAACTATAACATTATATCAGGAAATCAACCAGGAAATAACCAATCACAGGTCAGAGAATTACTGAGATTCTGTGACAAACTTTTCTTCAAATAGTAGATAACAGCAAACTAAGAACGAAAATAATCTCGACCTGATCTTCACAATGAAGAAATAATATGGGGTATTACAATCTCAGATACTCCATATTCAGAGAAAAGCTCCTTGAAGGTCAAATTAACATCAAAACCTTTAATAGGCCAAAAAGAATTAACAAGAGTTATTTAATCAATTCACTTTTAACAATAAGAGGATTGACTGGAAAAACATAAATACAGTATAGAACTTGTAAATACCCAATGGGAAACAACCTCCATTATCAAAACTCCCATGTAAGGAATAAAACAATTGACTGTTGAAATGCACAAAGTCTGCTTGAAGTATTTGCCTTTTGGGAGGGTTTGAAAGCAAACCACTCATGAGAGAGAAAGCAGACTTTACAAAAGAAGGAAAAATAATGGAAATGCTTAAGCAGACACGAATATCACAACAAAGAAAATAAAATTAAAACAGGGAGACCGAAGAAATATAGCAAACAGTGAAGCGATCATACCTGTCTAAAGAAATTAAATTGTGACAGAAAGCTATACAAGAGATAAAGAAAAAATCCAAAATATTTGTTCACATATACAAAATTAAAAACCTCCTCCAGTATTGAACCTAAACTTAAAATTGAATGTTCATATGCAGAGGTTGACAAAGAAATCAGTGAAATTCTAAAAGACCGAGATGAGGCTATGTTTAACACACCAATAAACAACATGAAAGTTGACACTTCTGTATAAATTATATCTAAACACGTGACAATATTAACACGAGCACAGCAGACTTTAAGAGAAATTTACATCATGCCCTGGGTCCAGGCTCCTGGAATTTGATATCCATAAAGAAATGTAAAGTGCCTGTAGCACAAACATTCAATATAACACAGAGAAAAAGTTTAGATACAGGTGAGATAACAGAAGAACTCATATCAGCAGCTATAGCTCTACTGCACAAGAAAAGTAGTAAGGCTTTGCCCAAAAACTATAAACCAGTTGCACAAACATTACATGCAGAAGTTTTTGAGAGTGATTAGGACTCAAATCTCCAGTTTCATGATGAACAATGAACTTTACAACCCAGGTCAACATGGGTTTGAAGCAGGAAGATCCTGTCTTTCGTAATTATTCAACAAGTATGACAAACAGTGGCAGCTCATGGAAAAAAAAATAGAATGAAGGGACTGCATCACTGCAAGCTTCACACAACAGTACTGTATAATAATAATCATAATTAAAATAAATAAATACATAAATAAATAAATAATTAAACAAAATACAATAAACACAACTTATACAACTAGGCTGCAGTGTACACAGATCAACATTGCCAGATGAAGTGCCAATTGATGCTACAATCTCGTACAGCATGAAACCTCTATTTTTGTCTCGTTTTAATTAAAAATGTCAAAATTAAGTTGCATATATATATTGAAAATAACATATAAAGACTTTTTGTTATGACACATTTGTTGCATGTTACAAAAGTTGTAAGTTACAACTATTTCAACTTAAAATATTTATTCTAGTATGAGGTTGATGGGGGTCATACACCTGGCAGTGAGTTTCAGGGGAAACTGCAGCTCAACAGCTCCTATGGGCAAGCCGCCACTAATGACAAAACCATGGAAGCATTAGAAGAAAAACAAAATACAGATGTTGTATACACGAACTTTGCAAAGGCATTTGACAAGTGTAACCAAGGAGTGATAGTCCATAAAATGACACCAGCAGGAATAATGGGTAAAGTAGGGTACAGTATTGGATTTTCATTTTTTTGTTAAACAGAATGCAAAGCATAACAGTCAGTCACATAAAATAAAATCCAAACACAGTGAAAAGCCTCTGTATCTCAGGGTACAGTCCTAGCACCACTGCTTTTTCTCATTCTCATATCAGATATAGACAAGAATACAAGGTACAGCTTTGTATCATCTTTTCCTTTGCAGATGATAAAAATTCAGCATGAATATTACTTCTGTCTTCTATAGAAGAAAACACTAAAAAACTACAAGTCGACATTAATAAAAGTCTTCAACTGGTCAATGGAAAAATAACAATCTTTAACAATGTAAAGTTTCAGGTACATTGGTATGGTAGAATTGAATTACTTAAATGAAACACAAGGTACAAGACACAATCAAACCTACTCATAAAAGAAAAACAAATAAAGTATCTGGGAATTGTGATGTCTGATGGCATGAAGTTTAGTGAACATAACCAAGCAAATATAGTATCAGCCAGGAAAATGATTGGATGATATGAGAATGTAACATGCATTTGATTGCATGTCTTTACACCTTTCCCAGTTTATTGATGTGGTACTTGAGATATGGGCACCATACTATATTCCAATTTTGGTTCCACAAAGGAACAATTTCTTTAATATTTCACCATGTACTTAAAAACAATTCTGAAGTTGGAAAGCATAACATACATTCCTCTCACATTGTTCTTTATGTGGTCCTCAGGTGATAATTCTCTATTCAGAACCAACCTGAGATTTTTGTTTTCAAAAATCTTTAAAGCATTTTCACAAAATTTGTGGATTGTGTGGTGTATTTTCTCCTATTCCACATTCCATAAAGTAACATTTATTCACATTAAATTATATTTGCCAAGTGTTGGTCCATACATGTATTTTGTCCAGGTCTTCTTGAGGGGCATGGTAACTATCTAAGGCTTTTATGTTCCCTACTAACTTCGCACAATCAACAAACGAACGTGCATATGTGTTCATAATTACCTTAAGTGTAATTACAGGATAAGAGCTACGCTCGTAGTGTTCCTTCTACCCCAGTACTCTGTCGAATAACGCTTTTAAACTACAGATGGTTTTGGCATCCCCCACCTTCTCACTTAGCTTGTTCTAACCATCTATCACTCTTTTTGCAAAATAAATCTTTCTAATGTTTTTTCAACACCTTTGTTTTCTAAGCTTGAATCTGTGTCCACTTGTTCGTGTATGTGTGTGTGAAAGCCATCATCTAGTTGATTCCATTTCATTCAGATTCTTAAAATTAAAGGGTTCCTCCCAACATCTCTATGCCTCAATGGGTCTATAGTTTCAATTTATGTACAGTACTCTTGTTCTACTGTTCCTCGCTTTGAACATGGCCTCTCTATCTCATTAGGCAAACTTGTTCCATCTTTATCACACATTTTTATTCAGACAAACCCAAGGCATATTCGGATAAATGGAGTCCGAAAACTATTTGGTCGACTGTGTGTGTGTATATTGTACACCTAGTTGTGCTTGAGGGGGTTTAGCATTGGCTCTTTGGTCCTACCTCTCAACTGGTGTAGATTCGAGTTCATTGGGCTCTATCATATCTACATTTGAAACTGTGTATGGAGTCTGCCTCCACCACATCACTTCCTAATGCATTCCACTTGTTAACTACCCTGACACTGAAAAAATCTTTTTAATGTCTATGTGGCTCATTTGGATACTCTGTTTCCACCTGTCACTCCTTGTTCATTTTCTGCCCAAGCTAAATAGTTTGTCTAAGTCTACCCTGTCAATTTCTGAGAATTTTGTAGGTGGTGATCATGTCCCCTTTTACTCTTCTGCCTTTCAGGGACATGAAGTTTAGCTCCAATAGTCTTTCCTCGTAACTCATACCTCTCAGTTCCAGTACCAGTCTGGTGACATACCTCCAAACCTTCGAAGACACACACACACACACACACATATATACACACAGTGGAACCTTGATTTTCGAATGCCCATTTTTTAATTTTTCGGATCTCGAGCTCAATTTCTTACAGCAGGCATTTCCTCTCTGAGTTGCAACACTGATGTGCTGGGACAGAAAACTGTATGCTTTTGGGTTTCTGGGTTGCCTAACAAGTTCCTCTTCCACCTCCGTTAGAAACTTAAGTGCACATTTACCCCAAGTGCCTAGGTCTTGAAGCCTATTGGTACAAACTTTTAACAATGTTCTGGGCCCATGTATTTATTAGTTTTCTGGATCTCTCTGAAGCGGACAGCCCCAACTCCATCATAAATATTTATTTACCGTATATATTTTATATAATGTATATTATATTATATATACTGGTATAATAGTACAGTGGAACCTCAAGTGACGAGCGGCTCCAGTTACGAGCAAGCCACTCGTAGAAAATGTCTCGACTGACGAGCTTTCGCTCTATTAACGAGCATTCCCGCTGGTTCTCGGACACCTCCGATGACAGTTTTTGTTGTTTTTTTTGCAAGACGAGTTTTCCACATGAAGAGCTCGGTGCCGGAACGGATTAAACTCGTTAATCGAGGCGCCACTGTACAGTATTTATAAATTATTATTTTCTGTACAATAATTGAATTAAAGATGGTTTATCTTATTTCGTCATCATATTTTGCCACGTATTTGATTTGATGTAAAAATCCATTCTAGAGATAAATGTTTGATACGGTTTGAGCCCACTGCATTGGTTTGCAACAGGTGAAAGATCCATACTTAATAAAGCTTATTTCTAGAGAGAAGGTAGAGAAAATAAGGAAGTACAAAATAATGCTTCACTTCTACAACTTTTATTAACACCACCGTTAAAGAGCTACCAGTGACTTGGTACTCAAACATCAATACACAGTATTGACAGTTATCTTTCAGAAGTCATGACAAGATATACAAGAGTGGAATGGTGCCGATGAAGAGTGTAATTAAAAGCGGCCTGTCAGGTTTGTCCAAATACAGTCCAGCCTCATTAATACAGTCCTGTTAAATACCATTAATGTTTCAATAGTTCATGATGGGATTAAGAGCTTTTCCTTGTTTTGCACACTGAATTCACAATAGCTGGCCAGGGCTGCAAGAACACAAGCTCACTGTAACCATTCATTTATTTAACTCTGCAGCATAGCTCTTTCTACACTCTACTACTGTACATGATCGATAATAAATAAATCCATTCACTTAACATCTCCTAGAAAACAATAAATTTCTCTGGACAAAGTATGCTATTCCAAAACTAGATGACTGGCTTGGAGATATTATTGTGCGCTGATCCTCGAAAGTGATTAGCTGACTTGGTCAAACCTTATGAGCCGTGACATTACTCTCCGGGGTGCTGCTGAGTTACTGCAAACATGGATGGTTCTGCCTACGTCATCATTCACATTCTCATACTAGTTCTTCTAACGCTGAAAAATCAACACAATCACAGAATTTTTTGAGAAACATAATAAAGTTTGTAATAATTTCATTAATTATTACGTGTAAAAAAGATGTCTTCCTGTTTTGTCTACCTAAAAAAATAATTAATAAGGTTTTTACTTAAAAATCTAAACCCGCGACCCGTGTGGAAAAATGTATAACAAGTCACAAAACATAAAAATAACTTACAGATACTTGGTAAATTAAACGCCCCTTATCCTTTCAGTAAGCACATTGCCAATCCTATTACATGTTAAAATAGCTTGACCACTCGTAGGTTAAAATGTTTACCCTGGTCCAGTGTTTTGTTACGAAACTGGGTGAATAGATGGACCTTGACTGTGATGAAGTGAACCAGAATGAGTTTGACTTGTATATGTTAAGGAGAATGTATTATCAATTATGAGAGCTAAATGGGGATTTAGTTGATAAATGCTAAAGAATTTATAGTATTATGTGGATCAGATCAAGTTTGGTGGGTAATGTAAAGGACATGGAAGAATTGTGTTTAGCTGGTTGATGGGATAAAGGCTGACCTACAATAGGAAGTTTAATTGGTTGTGGGATTATAGGCTCAATTACATAATGTTGTTCAGGAAAGAAATGGGAGGCATGTCAAGA
The DNA here is from genome assembly GCA_020271785.1 of Procambarus virginalis. Classification (NCBI taxonomy): domain Eukaryota; kingdom Metazoa; phylum Arthropoda; class Malacostraca; order Decapoda; family Cambaridae; genus Procambarus; species Procambarus virginalis. Next base: position 2,373,861 of record WNGS01167840.1, on the reverse strand, counting down.
AACAATAGATCGCGGGTGGTCTATGTGCTACTTGTGGTCAAGGTGAGTGTCTGGGATGGTGATTGTGTGTGTCTCGTTACCCAATATTAGGCGAAGTCGTTTCATAGTGGGTCGAGGTGATGCCGTGCTGTCTCCATCAGTACTCTCTCCTTCCGATGAATCAGATCGACGGCGGTGTTCACGATGGTGCTTCTTACGGTGCCGCCGATGATGATGATGATGGTGATTAGTCTGATAGTCTTGGTTTGTAATGCCTTCTACTGTTAACACCTCATATTCAGGTTCATAAGCAATTCCTGAATCCGAGAGATGAGACCCAACTTCTATAACCTCATCTAAAACTGGAGATCTCTTCATTCGCAGCCTTAATTTTACCCCACATCTTCCACTTTTCTCTGGGGTGACCATGGTTGTCGGAGAAGATGGGGTAAAGCCAATCAATGGATGAGGGGGAGATTCACACTGAGGAGATGTCCTACACTCACTAGTTACATTTCTTCCCCAACGACCACACCCACTAGTATGCTTACCAACTCTTAAAGATCCAGGAGAAGTCGAATCCTCATCTTCATCAAATTCATACACGTCTTTTTCTGACGAGAGGTTGGCTGCAACCGTTTCTACTCCACTAGTACCAGAATGACTAACCATCATACTGCTTATGTCTTTTAAAGCTGTTTCTTTGCACTTTGAATGCTTGGTCTTTTTACTATGAGGCTCCAAGCTATTCACCTCATTTTTAACACTAGACTGCTGAGGTAACTGAGAAGTTGGCAGTGATTGTTCTGAAATTTTATCAGTGTTATTATTAATAATATTATTAGAACAGTTACTTCCTACACTAATGTAACCTAAACTAGAATTATCACATTTTTCACCAGGGGGTCTGCGTAGCCTACGCAGAGGGGGTCTCCCACTTACAGCCATACACTGTGAGGTGGGGGCAGTCAAACTACGGTTCTGTTGGGAAGTTTCGCTCATAATCTCGGCCTGCATGTGATCTGTTAACTTAACACGACTCAGATCCACAAAGCAGTTTGAGCTGGGTGCTACTTCTCTTGCATTTACTTCTCTCTGGATCAATTCCCTTGAAGCTATTTCTCTGGCAGTTTCCTCTGGCAATGTTGTCCTGACCAGAGCATCATTCCCTGAGACTCTAGTAGACTCATTTCCTCCAGGCATGAGCATGTTACTACCTGCTGCTGATTCTGGCTCACATTCCTCTCTTTCAACTACATCCTCAAAAAAAGTTGTGGGACTTTTAATGTCATGGCTGTCAGAACGGTTGTGATGACCTCTTAAGATACGGGTATACCCCTCCTCTTTCATAGCAGTGTTCGACTGGCGGCGGCTGCGTAACTTGATTCCCTTTGTATTAAGGTGGCTCCCATTTTGAGAAGACTCAATTGTACCTGCATCTCTGGGAATTTTTCCTTCATTCAGAGTATTCTCAATAGTAACTACACAACTTCTCGTTTGTGGGCGTCCTTTATTTACAACATTTTTAAGATATTTATCTGAATCAATGGTTTTCACTGGGTCATCACAATTTTCACTTGTTATATCAATGTTTTCCTGAGCACTATCTGAACTTGTTCTCCTGTTTTTTGCTTTTGGATACAAACCATTCAAATGAGGATGTGCTTGAGAGCCAGAACGTTTAACATGTGCTTGGGTCGAGCCACTATCAGTACTAATGTCAGATTTATCCGAATCTCGAGAGCCTCCTCTAGTCCTTAATTCTCGCCTAACCACTTCACCGTTTACCTTGCCAGTTAAACTGTTAATTTTTAGCTTGTGATCACCACCATCCACCTTTAAGCTAACTGCACCTTCACTCTTTCCTTTACTAATCACTTCCTCCCCATTTTTTTGTTGATTGCGTAGTCTTTGGCGACTTATCCTAAGCCTTAAATCTGTTTCTCTGAGTCGATAACCTTTTTCTAGATCATCATCATTCTTTTTGTCTGCAAATGCTCCTGTGCCTCTCCTGCAAAAGATAGAAAATATTTTATAAGACAAATTCAAAAGGCATAGAAATTTATGCACATAATAGACTAATATCAGATTAAGAAATAAATGTAACCTCTCATTTATTCCAGAGAATGTCACAACAAGGCTACAGATCAATGAAGCACACTGCCAATAGGGTCCTACAAAGCCCTAAATAAATACAGCATATTATATAATCTTAAGACACAAAGTTGTTTGTTTATAAACTAGGCCCCAGCATCAAACAGTTGCCCACATTCAGAGCAATTGAATGAAAGTACAGTATATAATCAGCTATCCCTTGGATTCGGAGACCACATGCCAATTGAGATAAGTTTCATCTCCCACATTTAGCCAAGTAATTGTAAATTACAGCATTTTACTTATTACAAGTCAGTACAACTATTGCTGTTACTGTATCCTAACCGAATTAAGACCTAAAAATAACCCTTGGAAATTTTCAAAACTGGGCCTGATGGATTGTTTCCCAATAACCATTTCATTGGTAATTATAATACTGCATTTGTATGAATTGTTGAATATTTAACCCTTAAATGGCACAAATTATATATATATCAAATTATATATAAATATATATATATATATATATATTATATATAATCTATCTCAGTACTGAGTGAGCAACCAATGGGCACATGCAGCATGAGCTAACAGCACTGCTCTTCAGCTTGAGACCACAGCATTACTTAAAAATTTCAAAATATACAAGTAACTGCTCTTATTTAGTGATGATAGTACTATAGAAGAGCCTGTGATAAGGACTGTACAATGTTCAGATATCAATGAACTCAAGGCTATTCATGATGTTCATAGCACTAGGCAGGCAGCCACATCACACTGCCATTGTTTGGTCCATCTAAGAATCTTGAAACAACTTCATGTTCCTTTACAAAATAAACTTGTGGAAAATTATTCATTTACAGGATTTAGTGACCAGGATTCTGATAATAGCATAATTGTGGCAAGGATTAGGAATGTGCGTTGTATGGTGGGAGGAGATGGCGTCGTCAGCTGGCTGGTGTGTGGCGGCTGCTATGCTGTTTGGACACACCATAATAGCTTAGTGGTTCGTTATGGTTAACAAAATGTAGCTACGTAATTATAACGTGTTTATATAGTGCAACAACAGCAAAAACATTGTTTTATTGTTCTATGAATATAATAATTGAATCACCAATATGCATACTATACTTTTGAGTATAGAAATGGTTCACACACATTTTATTATATAAATACCGCAGAAGCGTCACATTACAAATTACTGAATGACATTACTGCAAAAAACCAGAGGAAAAACAATCAGACATTTAAACAATTAGGTAATAATATATAATATTTGTGGCAACTCCCACCTCACGGCTCGGCTGGGGGAGACTGGCCCGGATGTGTACTTTATTTTGCCAGACTTCCTCACCCTATCACGTCCAAAATATGACTTTTTTATGATTATTATTATTATTATTATTATTATTACAGTGATCAAGGAACACATCTTAATAGTTTTAGAAGGAATTTTTTCCTTGTGCACAGCAATGTTGTCAGCTATTAATTAATAATAATATTAATTGTCGCATCCCTCCTGGCTGTGGAAGCCTCAGTACTGCCAGAGTGGCAAGGGTTAAAAAGATAACAAAAATACCATAAATAAAAGTAAGCAATTATCAAAAGAAGGCACCAAACCGGGAAAGCTATGTAACCATAAATAAAAGAAAACTAATAATTGTCAGGCACCAGCATAGAATGTGTGGAGCATTGTAAGTATACTTACTTACAATGCAACAACCTCGATTCAACGAATCTCCAGCTAGTTCGCTCACTTTTCAGGCCGGATTTACTCACCCGGTTCGACGAAGAGGAGGATGTTTGGATTTGCTTACGATGTCGAGACAAGAGTTCACAGACTGGTGGAAAACTTTCTCATTCTATCACAGGTTACAATTCCTACATATGACAAGTTGGATCACACAAGTGGACCACACAAGTGGATCACAAGCTTACGATGTTGGGACAGAGTTCACAGAGTGGTGGAAACTTTCCCATTCCATCACAGGTTACAAATCCTACATATGACAAGTTGGATCACACACGTGGACCACACAAGTGGATCACAAGTGGTCCACAAGCTTACAATGTTGGGACAGAGTTCACAGAGTGGTGGAAAACTCTCTCATTCTATCACAGATTACAATTAATAATTCCTTCATAAGACAAGTTGGATCACACAAGTGGACCATATGAACCAAACACCAGCTAGAATGGTCCACACAACAAGTAAAGCATATTAACCAAACACCAGCCGAGTGGTCTACACAAGTGAAGGACTGATTTTCCATCATTTTCGTTCACTGATTTGTGGCACACATATCTTTAATTTAGTATCTTTATCGTGGCACATGTATCTTTAAGTTAATTTAAAGGCTGAAGCATGATTAGCTAGTTACATGTAGTAAAATCTCCTTATAGACATTTTCTGTGATGAAACAAGATGAGTGAGGGTGCACAGATAAGGAAATACTGTACTGTAAACCTCACTTGGTTTTCCTTCGTCTGTGTTGTCATAGTTCAGTGACTCATGACTTTGAAAGTTTCAGATTAATAAATCATTTCTAAAACCAGTGTTTTAACAGCTTTTTATTATCCTAATTAATTAAACTAAACTAAACTAAATATAAGTGAAAATATACTGTAATATGATAGACATTTGCTATTTGAGAAATTATTTACGTTATTGGAACAACTCGAGCGCGAGTGGACGGGTCTAATCATTGTACACACAGCACCATGTGTGTTTCGTTCGATTTCGTCGCCACAGTTCAATGACCTACGACCTCGAAATAATAAAATTAATAAACAAGTTCTTAAATAAGTTGTTTATATCTCTTATTATCCTAACAATGTTACTACACTAAATATATAACCCAAAAATATATAATTTGATGTAAATCCAATATTTGAGAGAAATTTGTTACTGGATCTGGTTTAAACACCAGCCTACTGCAGGGTGTATAGACCTAGTCTGCGTTTACACAGTAGGCACCCAGCGCTGTTAGCTTTGTCTGCGAGTGACGTGTTTGGAAGAATAACCGTAATAACCCACCAGCTTTTATCAACATCTAAGGATGATGAAAGATATTTGTTTCAAGGACATGACAAAAGGAAGGAAACAAACAAAAATGAGTCAATATTTTTCACAAACTAGTAGTAGAAAATCAACCTGCACAGCCGTACCCAGCACGAGCACAGCCGTACCCAGCACGAGCACAGCCATACCCAGCAAAGCACAGCCGTACCTAGATCGAGCACAGCCATACCCAGCACCAGCACAGCCGTACCCAGCACCAGCACAGCCATACCCAGCACTAGCACAGCTGTACCCAGCACCAGCACAGCCGTACCCAGCACCAGCACAGCCGTACCCAGCACCAGCACAGCCGTACCCAGCACCAGCACAGCCGTACACCACGAGCGTAGCTCTCATCCTGTAATTACACTTAGGTAATTACCCAGCACCAGCACAGCTGTACCCAGCACCAGCACAGCCGTACCCAGCACCAGCACAGCCGTACCAGCACCAGCACAGCCGTACCCAGCACCAGCACAGCCGTACCCAGCACCAGCACAGCCGTACCCAGCACCAGCACAGCCGTACCCAGCACCAGCACAGCTGTACCCAGCACCAGCACAGCCGTACCCAGCACCAGCACAGCTGTACCCAGCACCAACACAGCTGTACCCAGCACCAGCACAGCTGTACCCAGCATCAGTATAACAGCAGTCTGCACCAGCTCAGAAGCAGCTGATGCCAACACAGCAGCAGCGAGCACCAGCAAAGCTGATGCAAACATCTAAAAACATCGTGTGTAGAGTGAACAGTAGAACAGTGTTAAATTTAAGTGTGTACATAGTGTTAAAATTAAAGTTGCAGTAATTTTAGTGTACAAAAGTTTTCATAAACTGCATTGTAGTACTCAACATACAGCAGAACTACTTAATCAACACAATGCTAATGCATAATACACTACAGTACGTATTTACTAAACAGCATTCACAACTCCATGAGACATCAAGATGGACATAACTCCAACAATAAGGTAAATAACAAAGTAACACAGTATTTTTTAGTAGAGTAATAGTATATAGGTACAGTATATATATGATAATGCATTTTATTGTGTACAAGATAAAATAAGACACTGACTCAAACGCCTCCCGAAGGTCACCTCTTGCAACGAATCCAACGCTCCAACGCACCGGAGTTGGTCCCATATAGTGCATTGAATAAAGGTTGTAATGTAATTATCAAAAGAAAGCGCCAACCGGGAAGGCTATGTAGCATCATTGAATGTGCGGAATAATCGGAGGGTGCTAAATACCACCAAGGATGCCAATATGAGAACAACGCTTAAGGTGAACGATATCAAAAGTATCCGATTCACCAAGAATTCTTTTGAGGGACAAGCGACCGCGAGGGACGGTCGGAAAGCAAAACACATGCTCGTCCTGAAAGTCAGAACATTCAACAAGGATATGCACGACTGTAAGAGGAACAATACAATTTGGACAATAAGGTGTAAGGCGACACTCCATTAAGTGACCGAGTTAAGCATGTATGGCCAATCTGCAACCTCGCCAGAGCCGTTTCCCATCTCCGGTTACGGTGGTAGGAGGAAGGCCATGGGGACATACTACCCTTAAGAGTACGCAATTTGTTACCAGTAACAGTAGACCATCAATCCTGCCAACGGGTAAGGATGGAGGAATGAATAACTGGGTAAAAGTTGGAATAAAGAATACCTTTACAGGAGATAGGACAAGAGCAGACAGCAGTATCTTATGCTCATTTAAAGAAATACCAATATGGCTGGGAACCCAGGAAAACTCAACTGACTTAAATTTACTAGAAATGAGAAACAGGTGGAGCATTGTAATGTTCAATATATCATGATTATTAAACCAATAGAAATATTACACTAATATTTTTTTCCAAAACAGTTTTCAGTGTTCTGAATTTTCTACTAATTTTTTTTTCTAATTTATTGACTTTTTTAATTTTTTCTGCTTAACTAATGTTTTACATATCATTTACTCTTATCTTTCTCCTTTTTTTTGCCATTCCCCCTCTTTCAGTTTGTAACTACAGGTATAGAATTAATTTTTTTGTCATTAACCCTTAAACAGCTATCTGCATTTTTTTGTTTATCTTGCTAATTGTTAAGCATAAGAGGTAATTGCTATCTGCAAATTACCATTTATGCGTGAATTGCCAAATGCAATTATTTTTACATAAATTTTTAATTTTATTTTTACGTTAATGGCTCAGCAAACCTGACGAGACATTTAAAGCCATTTACTTTAGTTTGTCACTGCAAGTGCTCCCTTTCATTATTCTACCAACTTCTACAACATCCTGCTCCTGATTAACATTCCTAACCAAACACACTTTGTTTGGTTAGTCTTTCCACATTACATCAAGAAACATCCTTTTATAATTTAGTTTCAGGTCAATATTAGTTTTTGTACAGAAAGTTGGAGGTCATACAATATGTAAATGACTGTACAGGTGTTAGATTAGTTTCAAGATATAATATATCTGACTTTGTAATGTGAACCATTTTCACTTTTTTTCTACTTATTTTATATTATTGCCCTGTAGACCTTTCTCTTTTGAATGTTCTAGGAGCTTTATCAAGTGCATTTAACCTAATACAATCTCAGACCATTAATACAGTGCACCCTGATATAACTCAACAATTTGTTCATGGGAAATGACAAGTTTATAAAAATGGGCTTTACAAACTGAATAATATTTGAGATAAGTAAGGTTATGTTCCCAGTCAAACATATACATTTTAGACATACTATACCCTATTTCAAACTGTGTGAGGGGTGTGTGGAAGTGGAGAGCATGTTATTTTCCCTTAAGGTATTTACCCATCAAAGACTTTGAGAATGAGAGGTCTAGCACTTTTAAGCCCCGTCTTCTATGCTTGTTGTACCTGTTGAGCTATAATTTACAACACCACAGTAGTGATGGTGGTAGTACAGTGAACTAGAGTGGGAGCACAACACCACAGTAGCAAACTATTTTGACATTTAAATGCCTTGTCAAATCTAGCCTAAAAGTTGTGGATGGAGGTGGATTCCCCATCATCATTCAGTGAATTCCACTTATTGACCACCCATACAGGCTACGTGAATTTCATTACATTTCATAGACTCATTTGTATTTCTGGCTTCCACTTGTGTCCTCTCGTTCAACTTTCCCTCACTTTAAACCCCTGCACTGCACAAAAAAAAAAAAAAAAAAAACTGTCTGCATCCCTCCTAGCTGTGGAATAATAGTACTGCCAGAGTGGCAAGGCTGGCATGCAGCAGGAGCTCACAGCAGAGCAGTGAAAATTAAAGCTACAGCACCACTTAATAATGAATAAAATAAGTAACTGCAATCATTTTGTGATGATAAGTGTCATAGATGATCCCAACTGTAATAAATACTATGTATTAGACTCAATGTCAGTGAACACAATGCAAGTTATGATGTTCAAAGGAGGAGCCAGATGTTCACAGCATACAGCCGAGGTTTTGTGCATCTAAACATCATGGAACATGACCTATATTCCTTTAGAAAATGATACTGTTGAAAATTATTCATATTCATGATTTAGACACAGGAATCTGATAACAGAATTGTCAGGCATGTGGCTCTATACTGTGCTAATATTTCATTACCACACCCCACCAGAATTACTTAGTGGTTCGTTAGGGTTTATAAAAATATAAATTGCTATTTACGAAGAATGTATCTAGAGTAATAACAGGAAAAGCTGTATGTTTTATTGTTTAAGAAATATAATATTGAGTGCACATTAGTGACAAATAAATCTGTGCGCTACATACATGCCTACACTCTACATGTTCTGTCATACAAATAATATTAGTGACAGCCCAATGCATTATCGCATTTGAAAAACAAATATAACAAAAATACGAAGAAAACAAAATAAGTTCATTGCGTGTACGTACTAACAACTACAGTAACTTGGTGCAAGATGTGTGGTGTGAGATAGGCTGGCTGGTTCATGGTTGCCAGATTATAACCCTCACCAGACCAGCTTAGTGGTTTGTTATGGTGCATACAAATGTAGTTATATATATGTGTGTGTGTGTGTATATAGAGAGTAATATCAACAAAAACACTGTTTTATTGTTCTAAGAATATAATATCAAGTCACTAATAAGCACACACCATATTTTTCAGCATAAAGATGTTCCACACATTTAATTATATAAATTCCTCATATTACTCACTAATGAATAATATTACTGCACAAAACTAGATAATAAAACCATTCAGACATTGAAATAATTATTTAAATGTTTTTTTTGCAGCAACTCCCACCCCACTGAGTCACTAGGGCAAGCGCCACAGGGAGACTAATCATTCAGTGCCTAGAATTGTGAAACTTACCTACTCTATCACTGCTAGTCATATACTTTTTTTTTTGTTCTTATGATCAGGGAACAAATTTTAACAATATTCAAAAGAACAAATGTTTAGGAATAATTTTTTTATGTGCCTCATAGGGACGTCTCATTAAATGGGTGCGTAGTACATGAGTTAAGAGCAAATTGCAGGTAAAGAATAAAATCCAGAGATTGAAAATGGAGAACAGATTCACAAAGAATGAAAAGGAAATGTGTGAAACAATAAGGAAATTAACAGTTCCAAAATGTGTGATCAAAATGAGGTTTTCAGAGAGCAACAGTCACCAGTCACAGTATATAGACGTACGTGTCTCGAGATGAAGTGGAAAAAGATGTTCATGGAGTTAGGTAGAAATAAAGTATTTGTTTGCTTTGCTTAATCCTTTAACCTGCCTGAAGGTTGAAGAACTCTGAGAAAGAAAGAGATATAAGGGGGGTTCTGGATAATAGACAAGAGGACCACAAAGGACACTGTGCAAGGAACATATGATATGATATGCTTTCCAACTTCTGAGTTGCATTTAAATGCATTGATAATGAAATATAAAGAAATTTGTCACAACATTCATGAAACCAAATTGGAATACGAAGCAGTTGTATGGTGCCCTTATCTCATGAAGTACATCAGTAAACTGGAAAAGGTGCAAATACATACTATTATATGGTTTAGGGAACTGAAAAACAAGAGCTATGATGAGACGTTAGAGGTGTTAAATATGCCAAAGAAAAAAATCAGGATATGATCACTGCATGCAAAATAGTAATAGGAATCAACAAAATTGACAGAGGAAGTCTTAAAACCTGCAACTTTAAGAACAAGTGGTCATATATATTCAAGCTAAGGAAACAAAGGTGCTGAAAATATATTAGAAAGTTCTCCTTTCCAAACAGTGGTATATGGTTGGAACAAGTTAAAGGAAAAGGTTGTGGCTGTCAATACAATCAGCAGTTTCAATGTGCTATGTGACAAAGTACTGGGAAGACGGGACACCATGATTGTGGCTCTCATCCTATAACTACACTTAGGTAAATATTCTTGGATAATTACACATTCCCTCACCCACCTACACATCCCAACAAAGGAGGCTTGCGGCTGAGTGGATATCGCTTGGGGGACATAGTTCTAATGGTCCAGGTTTGATTCCCAGTGGAGGCGGAAATAAATGGGCAGATTTTCATTTACCCTGATGCTCCTATTCACCTAGCAGTAAATAGATACCTGGAAGTTATACAGCCGCTACGGATTGCTTCCTGAGAATGTGTGTTTGTGTTAGAGAAATATATGTAGTAAATGTAGTAAGAAAAATAGATTGGTTAGAAAGGCATGGTTCAAGAGCTATTCCACAGACATAAATAGTAAATACAAATACACAAATCCCCTATACCCATGACTGATCCCTGAAGGTGGCCATTTTCAAAACTATCAACAGCCTTTCTTAGTATCAAACTTAAGCTTCACCCCTTGCTTTGGTGCTGCTGTACTGAAAGTATTGGCTTGAATGAGAAGTAATTTTCACACTAGGATATTTAACAACTTGTAAGAGCAGTTAAATCAACAAAGGATCAAATACTCTCCATGCTTCCTTCCACCCATTCATTTATGCATGCACATTAGAATAAGAAGGGAGACAAGTTGAAGGGGCTCTTAGTCCAAATGAACACAAGAATTCCTTGAATGTAAATTGAAGTGTGCACAATTTAAATTTTGTACCATTAACTGACAACTGCATATTGTGTCAAAAACTCACATTATATAAGGGTCCACTTAGTATGACCTACATTTAAAAAAAATTAGCACTAAAAGGAGTTTTGTAGTATTTTTACCTTTCACATGTGATACATTCACAATAGGAGTTGTTGTCTCCAAAGAAATCTTCTCCATAGAAGCATGTTATCTCTTCCCCTTCCTCAATATCTCTTAGAACCTTAACGCATGCTGTTCCACGTCCAGTTGCAGTGAACTGAGAACAAAACATGAATTTTGTTTACATGTTGATACATATAAAATTCAAATTATTGGGTAAGAATACTCTTTTACATTCATCACCATCAGCATTTCACTATTCAAATTGATTACATACCAGAAGAAAATAAAACACGCAAGATGGATTCTGGAATGTAGTTTTCATCATCGATCTTTTCTGAAATGCCATGATGAGAAAAGTGTTCAGAAATATAGAGAATAAAGTTATTTGCAGAGATACAATTTTTTGAAATGGACAAAAATGCCTGGCATTATCCAAACTTTTGAACAGAACGTTTACTGTATATGTGGTTATAACCCAGATGAAAACTGGAAATAGATCATTCAAACTTAAAATGTCAAGGGAGAAAATATATTTCCCTATACCTTGCTTTGCTTACTGTGGAAATTCCTCACTTAAGTTTCTGTCATAAGATTTTTTATCCCTTAGACAACAGTTATCGTCAATTGTTGATTCACAGGGTAATGTGGTTATCATATGAAGATTGAACAAATTATTGTCTGGGTTTTACATGTATGATGCAAATATTGATATAAAAGGTCTCTGGATGTAAATAAAGAAAAACAAATGAACAACAATCAGTGAAACATCGGAGAATAAAACAGGAAGCGCCAGCAAAGTCGAGCACCAGGCATTGACAAGATCCAGACGCAGCCTCCACCCAGTGAAATGATAAAAATTCATTTATTTTTATTTTTGTGTTTTCTTACATTCTGCATATAAATTAATAACTCTATAAAGAAAGACTTTCTTAAAATTTTTATATTTTTTTTGTGCATAGGCGGGTATGACCATTTCTCCAAAGCCACTGTCTAAGGGTTAAGGACACTGGAGTTGGTTTACAAGTTCAGAGAAGTTAACAGATGGAAAGCACTAGGAAGTGATGTGGTGGAGGCTGACTCCATACATAGTTTCAATGTACATATGATAGAGCCCAGTAGGCTCAGGAATCTGTACACCGTTGATTGACGGTTGAAAGGCAGGACAAAAGAGCCAAAGCTCAACTCCCCGCAAGTATAACTAGGCGAGTACAAGCTTGGTTTTTTCTGAAAATGTTTTTATTAAAAACTTGTTAGTCAATATGATTGTATGATGGAAGACTTTGGTCGCCATTGCAGGTCACCTACAGCGCAAAGCAAGGTAGGCCGCATGTTGCCCGTGAGTGCACACTTCAATGTTTATACTCATTACATTTGTCTCACTTCACTTTTTGTGCAACATCGTTCATATTGGTATCAAATTGTTCGCAATAGAGATAATGCATATAAGGTCAAATAGAGAACATACCAATAAAATAAGATAAAGTACAACGTCATGTAAAAAAACCAGCGTTGAAAGTAATGAAATGCCATTTTCTGGGTGTGCCCTGGAGGCTCCCTGCAGCTAAATGGACTGCTATACACTATATTAGTCTGGCCCTTCAGTCAATGGAGTTTTGCCTACCGGACAGTCAGTAAAGAGGCGCAGGAAACAGTGGCATAAGGAACCCCCCTTGTATTTAGGAGTATTCTATGTCTGCCATCGACCAGGGTTAGACACCAAAAGGTAGACATTCCAAAACAAACCCCACTTGGTAGGAATTGCAATCCAAGATCAAACAGAGAAACAGAACTACCCCAAAAGAAATAAGGAAGCAAGCAAATGACATCCACTGTCGCTGCCCACTTGTCCATGTAGCTTCCCCCCCCCAGAAGTGGGATGGGGAAGCCATGGACCCCCCACGCCGGCTGCCCACTCTTCAGTTCAAAGACTGAGCGTCAAAAATAACTGCCCTCCCCCCCTTCCCCGGAAGTAAAAGAGGGACTTACATGGGAGGTGGCCGCACTGTGTGTATCAACTCAAAGACGAGACAACAGGTTGCAACCTGCGACCCAAAGTCACACACAAACGACTGGGATCAGGCACGTTCACCAATAACAGGGGATCAGGACCCTGTTTAACCTACAAAACCCCAAAATCCCCGTGCCTGATTTCAGCCCAAGACATGTTCCCAACACAGCCAGCAAAGCGCATACCTCCAAACATCGTGGGCATGAGGGTAGACCGCAGGCTGGCTAGACTTAATATCCCTGCGGAAGACCTGAGACACCCGAGCCCTGCAACAGGGAAAATAGGAAATCGAATCAACCCAAGCGTGTCCACAGCCACAGAAGCTAAAGAGCACAGGTAACAGCGCAGAGCCGCAACCGGACACTACACATGATGCATCTCTGGCCTGACCAACCAAGCATCAATAACCCAAGAGCCCCTTTGGAAGCACACTGTCTCGTTCTTCACCAGAAAAGAAGGAAACGGCTGAAACTAAACAACTGACCACCAGGTCCGAAAGAGCAAAACCTCTGCGCCGGAGGAGAGCATGAAGCTCACTGACTGACCCCTAGAGGCCAATGTAAACAGAAACGGTCTTCTGAAAGCAATCTTAAACCGAAGGGGTCACCACAAACCAAGGAGGAGAGAGAAAGAAGAGCACCCGGTCCAAGGATCAGGACGTCTCAGTCGAGGCAGAGAAAGAATCGCACCCGTCCAGGATCATGAGTTCTCAGTCGAGGCATGAGCAGGTCAGAGGAAACAAAGCACGAGAAAGCTTATGGAATGGCAGAAGTGACATCCACCCTGAATGCAAGCTGGAGCGACTCCGCCAACGCCGCAAGATATGAAGCAACAGGATTAGGCATAAGATGACTGTCCTGAAAGAGCTATGAAAGAAAGACAAAACAGCCTGAACAGAAACAGAAGACAACCTATGAAGAAGTGGAAATTGCAAAAAGAACGCCAAGAGATTTTTATACTGTCACCAAGACGAAGACCTCAGGTGGGCAACATCAATGAAGCCACCTGATCCCCATACAGTGGTGATGTATCTACATCAAAAAGACCAGCTGCAAAGAGCAGAGGAGTAGATCGAACCAGCTATGTACCGGACTGACCCAATCTGCTGGAAGAGGCAGAGCTGCGGAAAGCGACACCGCAAGCAGCGCCTGAAATCAATTATGGGCTGACCACCATGGGGCCACATGGATAACTATCCCGCAGTAAGACTCCAACTGAGCCAGAACCCGAAGCAATAGCAGGACTGCTGCGTCACCGCGGCGGTGGTGGACACTTTTGCTTGTTACTTTTTGGCGAGTTCCTTTTCTGTTCGGGATTGGTTTGTAATTTCTTATCAAGTGGGGTTGTTTTTGGAATGCCTACCTTTCTGGGTGCCTAAATTGGTATGGGTATTCCACGGCAGACATGGAATACTCCCAATACAAGAGTTTCCGTAGGCCATTGCTCCCTGTGCCTCTGTGAGAGGGCCAGGTTCTGGCTCGTGTCCCCCTAGGCAAAACTCCATTGACTGAAGGCCCAGACTAATATAGCGTATATCAGTCCAATAAGCTCCAAGGAGCCGAAAGGGGCTCCCCACAAAAAGTCCTTCATCATTGTTTACAGTCTTATTCATACTTGACATTATTTGTTACATTATATCATCCGTTACTGTGTCGTTTCATGTTTATAAGGCAGTAACGAAAAATACCCGGGTAAAACACCAGAACAGTAACACACTTCGACTCGAGGATAGGTTGGGTGGGTGGCCACCTACGCAGCGGTGTAGTGATGGCACGTGGGGTAGAGAGAGAATGGGAAGACATTTATGCATATTTTAAAACAAGTCCCATAATAATCAGACAATAAATGTAATTTTTACAAATATTTTAATTTTGGACGGCATTGTTGTCCTCCCACGAACTACGTGTATTGATTTTAGGACAATAATAACGTTATCCAGCAGTGAAAGTGTTAATGCTACATATGAATGGAGCATTCTTTTAATTAATTTGAAATGTAAACAATGAGAAAAAACAATGCATTTAACACTATCGTGTGCCCGGCGCACGACCCCCCTTCACACCTCAAGGTAGGCGGATCATTGAGCGTTAACTCACCACCCCATAAATATGATTATACTCTTTTCAGCTTCGTGACCTTAATTTTTGTGCTACTTCGTTCAATTTGGTATCAAATTGTTCACAATAGAACGCCCTATGGGAATATTTGCATATAAAAACATACAAGTCTCACTTTTTCTATACAGTACTTTACATTTGCCGTGCACCGTCAGGTAGTCCGTGCGTTGCCCATGAGCTCACCACTACATTCAATTGTTTATACTCTGACCAACTTTCTGATGTCAATTTTTGTGCTGCGTCGTTCAATTTGATATCAAATCGTTTGCAATAGAATGCCCTAAAGGAATATTTGCATATAAGAACAAATATTAGAACAACGTTACTAATAGTATAAGATAAATTTCATCGTCATGTGAACAACACCTGCTTTTCTTCATTGTTTCCAGTCATTATTCATTCCCGACCGCGGGGTGGGGATGCTACGTGGGATATACAGAGCATGGGAAGATGTTGGCGTGCATTTTAAAACAAGTCCCACAGTATTCGGACAATTAAATGTAATTTTTACAAATTTTTAAATATTTGACGTCGTTTGCGCTATTGGGCCTACTCCGTATTTTGATTTTATGACGTCGACACCATCCAGGCACTAAAATGTTAAATAATATTTTAATAAACTTTTCATTTTACATATAGAAACAATGCTTCTTTTCTAACAGAAACTCAAGAAAAATTTAAATTTAAAAAACTTTTGGCTGCATTTTGACCATCAATATAGACAAGGCAGAGAAAATGGAGCCCCCAACAAATAGGGTTGAGCACAAATTTCCATCTATTATTCCATTTTTGTAATATCTTGATCATTCTAACTAAATCATTCTAACATTATTTTAGTCCCCGTGGTGTAGTGGCTAAGACGCTCGCCTGGCGTTTGGCAAGCGCTGTCCTGGGTTCGTATCCTGCCGGGGAGGATTTACTGGGCACAAATCCTTAACTGTAGCCTCTGTTTAACCCAACAGTAAAATGGGTACCTGGTTGTTGAACGATTTTTTGCGGGGTCGTATTCCAGGGAGCAAAGGATTAAGGACTTGCCTGAAATGCTGCACATACTAGTGGCTGTACAAAAATGTAACAACTCTTGTATATATAAATAAATAAAATAAAACTTATCCATCTGTAGTTGGTTCTGAGAGTTCTTCTACTTCCCAAGACTGGCCTAGGGGTCAGGCTTGTCTTGTGATATTATAACTTGATAATGAAAGGCTGTTGCTTGAAGTGGAATGCAGGTCCAAATATACATTAATGCCCCTTGTTGGTCCTGCACTTCCTACAGGAACTAGTCCAATTGTCTCTTCACCTCACCTTGTGTTAAATGTCTTTTCTCTGGTGGGGGGGGGAAGTTACCTACCAAATGAGATGCATCTTGGATTATGGATACCTTTAAGACTGTGTGTAACCACCAACCTAGCAGCTTCAATGTATGTCATATATCTAATGCATCTCTCCCTATAGCATTGTTAGTTTCAAGAGGAATGCAAGTGGGAAAGGAACCCTCAAGTATCTTCTACTCATATTAGAGGGTTCCTT
>WNGS01167840.1:2176344-2343537 GCA_020271785.1 Procambarus virginalis | reverse complement strand
TAGACTTTATTTTTTACTTATTTTTTAAGTAACATAACGTTCCCTTAACTTATTTATTTATTTATATACAAGAAGGTACATTGGGTTTGTGAGAATACATAGCATAGTACAGTACTTACACTCTTGTAAAGCCACTAGTACGCGCAGCGTTTCGGGTAGAAATGAAACTCTTTCATTTTTTATTCAATTTACATGAAACTTAAACCTTGTATGTACAGTTTACGTTTCTACAATCTGATTCAAGCTTTTTTACCTAAGTTCTTTATTGATTTTATAATAGTAATAAACCATGATATTTTTGCATAATTTTTTTATGGAACTTGTGATAGATATTGTGCTAATGCAACCCGTCTTCGCAAATTCGTATAGTCAATATTGACTTATTAATTAAGTGCATAGGTGACATACTTAACATAATAGTTTCCCTTGAAAATCTTCATAGAAAACACCGACCTTACCTAACCTACTTAGTATGTTAAGATAAGCATCTTATTGCTTCGTAATTACAATTATTACCTAACCTATACCTATAATAGGTTAAGTAACAATTGTAATTACGAAGCTATAAGATGCTTATTTTAACATACTAAGTAGGTTAGGTAACGTCGGTGTTTTCTTTGAAGCTTTTCAAGGGAAACTATTATGTTTAGTATGTCACCTATGCAGGTAACTAATAAGTCAATATTGACTATACGAATTTGCGAGGACGGGTTGGCTAATGTGATGGAAGAGTGTCACAGTAATGATTTCATTTGAAACGTGTGGTTGTAGTTTTGATTTGAAAATGTGTAAAATTTGTTGGAAAAAAAAAAAATTCCCTTTCTATTTAGGCTGCAATACTGAAACTTGACACAATTGCAGCCCTTTTCATACACAAATAGTCAAAAAAGATTTATTGACATTGAACAACTTTTAATGTCCGGCATTATGCCCCGTTAACCAGAAAGTTTCTTCATCGAATTGAATTACTTTGTCTAGATATATATTATCTAATGAATTTCGATTCAATCCTGTAAGTAAACCCAACCTCATTTATATATATATATATATATATATATATATATATATATATATATATATATATATGTATATATATGTATATATATATATATATATATATATATATATATATATATATATATATATACTGTATATATATATATATATATATATATATATATATATATATATATATATATATATATATATATATATATATATATATATATATATATATATTATATGAAGCACAAAAAAAAGGAAGGGGGTGGTAGGAGAAAAGCACACAGAAACTGTATTGGAGGGGATCTAAACATTCCCTCTAATGTGTTATGCGTGGTTTCCTCCGAGGCTATGGGTCCCCCTTCTTCCAGCCAGAGGTGGTACCCCCTATATATTTAATATATAAAATATAAATAATATGTACAGTCTGATAGAGGGATGTTACAAACAATAATATATTGTTTGTAAAGTAACCGATATATTTTGGTAGCAGTCTTTCTTGTAAACATATGTTGAATATGACCGAAAGGGTAAGATTAATGATTTAATATGAATCTTCTCAATATTTCTTATGTTTTTCTTCACTGTCGAGGGAAGTTGAAAAATTAACTCGCCAAAAGTCATTTTCACAACTATGGTCTGACGCCTAGGGTCATATGTTTCGCAAGGCAATCTTTACATTTTCAAAAACCAATTTACAATGCTTTAGCAAGAGCTTATACTGTATTCTCTTGGGATGAGGTGGTACAGGACATGATTGAGATGAACAAGTGGATGAATGGATATTAATAGGTTATGGCATGCATGAACATAAGAACTGCAGGTATGCCGATGACATATTTGTGCAAGTCCCGGATACTGAATGATTAGTGCAGTTGAAGGAAGCTTTCAAGCAAAACTGTTTTAAATTTCACTTATGCGAGAGAGAGTGGTGGGGGGGGGGTAAGCTGCCTTTCTTAGATGTAGCAGTCATGGAAAGGAACGGTAGCTTTCATCCTGGTTGATACCTGGTTGATGGGGCTCTGGGAGTTCTTCTACTCCCCAAACCCGGCCCGAGGCCAGGCTTGACTTGTGAGAGTTTGGTTCACTAGGCTGTTGCTTGGAGCGGCCCGCAGGCCCACATACCCACCACAGCCCGGCTGGTCCGGAACTCCTTGGAGGAATAAATCTAGTTTTCTCTTGAAGATGTCCACGGTTGTTCCGGCAATATTTCTTATGCTTGCTGGGAGGACGTTGAACGACCGCGGACCTCTGATGTTTATACAGTGTTCTCTGATTGTGCCTATGGCACCCCTGCTCTTCACTGGTTCTATTCTGCATTTTCTTCCATATCGTTCACTCCAGTACGTTGTTATTTTAATGTACTGTGTAGATTTGGGACCTGGCCCTCCAGTATCTTCCAGGTGTATATTATTTGATATCTCTCTCGTCTTCTTTCTAGTGAGTACATTTGGAGAGCTTTGAGACGATCCCAATAATTTGGGTGCTTTATCGCGTCTATACGTGCTGTATATGTTCTCTGTATTCCCTCTATTTCAGCAATCTCTCCTGCTCTCATCATACAGAACGTATGTGTTAAGGAGACAAACATAGGGATGTGCCTTAATGCTAACAGCGACTGCCTGGAGAGATACAGTGTTGTGAACACTTATGTCGACCAAGCTCTTACTCAGTCCTGGGTGGAAGCAGGTGGATGAGGAGTTAAGTAGAATAAGGCAGATTTCGGTCAACAATGGTTTCTCCAATGAGTATGTCGAAGACATCAAGAAAAGAAAGGTGTTAGTTGTTACGTCGCCTACAATAGGCGACGTAACAACTAATACCACAATACCCGTACTTCCAATAAAATTGTTCTGCAGAAACGTCTTCTCCGCCGCCTACAAAGCAGAGGAATGAGCCCTAAAAGAGATTGAGAGGAACGTTACCTCAATTGACGTCAACCAAAAGATAAAACTAACAATATATTATAAGAGTAGGAAAATTGCCAACCTGCTAATGAAGAATTCTCCCGACAACAAAAAAAAAAGCCTCGAGAGAGACTTTTGTTGTTTACACCTTCACGTGCCCACTTGGGGATTGTCAGCCCCAACGAACTCGGTATACTTTATAGGCAAGACAACAACGTCTCTCTCTCTCTCTCTCTCTCTCTCTCTAGGCATTTTAACTGACTCAAAGTCCAAATATGTGAAATTGTTGGTCATGACAATTAATTATAGTAATAGTACTTTGTTTTCTTTCAATTCATTCTGTATTAATCTTGATGTTTCTTTTTCCAGTGGTTAGGTAATCAAGATGGTTGTGGCTCAAGGGGTCGGTTGATGCGTGGTGGGGGCATGGCAACCACAGGCTGCGGCATGACCCCCAAGGAGCTCTCCGACTATGATGACCTGGCAACTGCTCTTGTCCTTGATCAGTACTTGGGCTTCGTCACTCACAAAATGAATGTGAGGTAAGATGTATAAAGTTTGGATTATACATTGATATGAATTGTTCTTAATTTATACATTTCAGTAGCAACTGTAAATGTATAAATTAAGTACTAGTACATTAAATCAAATTTAGTAATAAACTTACTACTATCATGATTAATGCCTATTCATGCTAATGTTTTATATATTTCTGTATTGTTTATACAGCACCTCCTCTCAAGCGTTCACAATGTCAATACTAATACAGTATATTAAATTGCCCAAACCTATCCCAACTAAGGACCCATGAATAGAAAATGGGACATCACAACCATTTTTTGAAGGCACTACGATTTTTAGTTCATACATGTTAGGCATTATGGGATTTATACGTCAAAATGATGCAATGTACTATTCAAGAGGGCAGGTTGGTATATATCTGTTAGTCAAAACATTCAAATTTCTTGATTTATCTTAAACTCCTTATCATAAAGAAATGTTGATCATTGCCTTCAGCACTAATCTAGCAATTCCTCAGGTTTAAATAGTACTTAGCAATCTTTCAACACTGCTCTAGTTCACCTCAGCTTCAGTAATTTTAGTATTGTAAATTATTAAAACTATAGTTCATATACAGTACAGTACTTAAATTTTTATTTTGTCTTACTACTTTTTGATATGCATGTCATCTTATTAACTGTTGCAGCCAAGATATTTTTATCTCATAACGAAACCCTTGTGTGTGGGGGGGGGGGAAGATTGCATATGATTGATAGGCATGAATAACTTTAATTGAATAAATGTAATTAATATATTCAAGGACTACGTTATTACATCTGATAATATTTCTTAGTGAAGGAATTGCATCATACATCAAGTAGAAATAACTTTTGCCGCTGGCAAATAGGTTAATTTCTGGGGAGAGTCCTGTCGGCTCCTTGAAGCTATTTGAACTGATATGTGCCATATTAGTTTAGGATCATCAGTTACATGAGTTCTTATGCCTACCGGGAACCACGAGCTAGAACCTGGTCCCCTCAGAGAGGCACAGGGAGCAATGGCTTATGAGCACTTTACATTTAAAGTACTGTATGTCATAATTGCTATCGACTGGGAAAGAACACAATGATAGGCGAGTCAAAATGGATCACTGTCTGGTTAACCTGTACATTCTACATCCAAAAGGATAAAAATAACTTCCTTAGATAGAAAACAAAACAAGAAACTCTTTTTGCGACTAGCACTTCACTAGTTAGCCCCCCCCTCATTTATCCTATGGGCCACTGGAAAACTCATGGGCTCGATGTTACTACGGACACTTCTTCTAAATCCACTCTTGCCTTGTGTAAAGTTGAAGGCAGCATGTCGCCCCTGCCTCAGGGTGACGATCATCTGTACTGCCTCCGTCATGCTGCCTGTTGGGTCAGTGACACCTACGACCCGGGGGTCTTGTACTCGCCTAGTTGTGCAAGTGGGGATTGAGTTTCAATTCTTTGGTCCCGCCTCTCAAATTGCGGGACTTGTTCGTCACTTTTGCTTCAATTTACTCATTCCCTGTCTGTTGATCTCAGGAATCAGGCAGCGGCTACAATGCATGCTCGATTCTCCTTCTTGCACCGCATTAGAGTGGTTGCCCAATTGGAGCTGCTTGCTTCGACCTTGGTTCTGTCTATGCCTCCGATTCCTTCCTAGGTGGCGTGGTTCGCCCTGCTCCTTACTTCCTGCCTCCTGCTCCTAAACGTCTTGAGAGTTTCTGAGTCGGGGTGGGGTTTTAGCCCGGATGGCTACGGTGGCTGCCCCTTTATGCTCTGAGGTGATTGGGCCCGATTCCTCCTTTTCTTCAGGGGTGGTGGGCGTGGAAGAGGGCTCTGCCCCAAAACCAGTGTCCTGGGTTGCTGGGGCTTGAGGAAAAGTCCGCTTGGAACGCTTGGGCTCCTTATGACCCTGCTTGTGTCTAATGGGTCAGGGATTGTTATTATAGAGGAGGGAGAGGGGTTTGTACCTCTCCTTCCCTGTATGAATTAGAGTTGGGTGCCCCCCCCTTCCCTGGGTTTGTTTCAGGGTGCCTTTGGGTTCCTTGGATTCGTCCTTCCGAAGGTTTCTTTCCTATCGGATTTCCCCTCGGAAAGTTCAGGAGGCCCTTGGATTGTGCCTCCTGTGAGACCTAGTTTACACCTCTGTGATCGATGCAGCTTCGTTTGAGTTCGGTTCTTCTTCCCAGTATTGGGTGCGTTATGAGGTTCCGAAGTCTTCCTGGCTGGCAGACTGCCCCTTTTCCTCTTTGGAGCTTGGCGTGGTTTTTGTCTTAATCTGCACGCTTGAGTGGTGGAAGGTTCCTTTGGTATTGCAGGTATTCTTGGGGGGGGGGGGGAAGCTTGCTTGAGTTTCCTCAATGAGTGCCTCTTTGCCCTTGTGCTTCCTCATGATGTTGGTTGATGCAGTTGCATGCTCAGGTTCCTACTCTTTTTGGCTGCCTTGGTGGCTGAGGATCTTTAGACTCGCGGTCATTTGGCTTCGATCTTCTAGAGCTGTCTTAGGATTAGTTTTCGGAGGATGCATTGAGTGAGGGGACCTTTAGCTGGGGTTCTGGTTTTGGCTGTTGAAGCGTCGTCTGCCTTGCTGAAGCTGTTTGCGCCGATCCTTCGAGGGGTGGTTTCCATGTTTTTCTCCTCTCGCCTCGTGTCTCGGCAGGCCGTGCTAGCTCTATCGTTCAATTCGGCTTGTGCCTTGGCTCTGACGTCTTCTTCGTCGTTCTGTTCACTGTTGTTTCCTGAGCACGTCGTTGACGGCTATGGCCAGTTGCCATCCTATTTCGGACTTATTGGTGCTTCGGAGGGGGGGGGGCGTTTCTTGGTCTTCTCGTGTTATGCCAGGGCTCGAGCCTCGGTTGATCGGGGTAGGCCTATGGTGCCACTTTCTCCGTCGGTGGGTTCCCTGAGGCCTTCGATGTCTAGTCAGCAGTGTTTGCTCTGTGCGGCGGTTGGCTTGTTCGGGTTCCCAGGTCGCCCCATTGATGGGAGGGAGGCTGGCTTTTTTTTACCCACCCTTGGTCCTGTGATTTGTTGGCTTTTTAAATTGTTTCTTCCAGTTTTTGGTGGCGTGGGGTGGCCCTAGCCCCCAGTCGTGGGCTCTGGTCTCCTGGGGGGGGGAGAGCAGGCCTCTTCCCTGTCCCTCTCCCGGGTCATCTCAAAGTGGCTTCACTTGGACGTTGTCGAAACGACCTCGTCTCTCAAGTGGGTTTCCCGCTTGTTTCCAGTTCCAAAATGGGATTGTGTAGATCTCCGGTACTTTCTGGACTTGTCTCTTCTGAACAGGTTGATTCCTTGCATTTCTTTTAGGATGACCACGTTATCCCAGGTCCTGCTTGTCCTCGACCCAAGCTCTTGGGTGATTTCCCTGGACCTCCTGGAAGCTTATTGGCACGTCCCAATTCATCTGGCGTTCAGGGATTGATTGGGGTTCAACTTGAACCCAGGCTTAACACTTGTGTCTTTTTTCATTTGGCTTGAATCTGGCACGTCGCCTTTTCACGTGCTTAACTCGGGTCGTGATGGCCCATTTGTCTGCTAGGTATTCGGGTTTTGGCCTACCTCGACGACTGATTGATGTGGGCTCCCAGCCAGTCTGCTTGTTTGCTAGCCAGGAGTCTGGATCTTTCCCAGCATGGCAGGTTTGGGTTTCTGGTAAACTGGTGGAAGTCCCAGTTGGTTCCGTCCCAGGTATGGACTTGGTAAAGCCTTGTATGGGATTCTCAGACTGCGTCCCTTTCTCTCCCTCCTGTGGCTCTGCTCCACCTGCAGTCTCGCCTTTGGCTGTTTATGAGGGGGACTCGGGTCACTTGGCAGTTGCTCAAGCAGCTGTGCCTGAACTTTGCTCTGGTGGTTTATCCGGTGGGCAGGGTTTGGCTTCGGAGGCTGTTCTGGTGTCTTCGGGGCACCTTCTTTCACCGCTCTTGCGATTGCTGGGACCCAGGTGTCCTTACTGGGTCGCCGGCTTCCTCTTTGGATTTTTCGGGGGTTCGGTGCCATGGCGCCTTCCTCTTCCCTCGCTCGATGTGTTCACGGAGATCTCGTCTTTCAGTTGGGGCTTTGTAACCAGTGCTCACCAGTCCAGACAGGGTTGTTGGTGGCTATACTTACGTCTGGATCACAGCACATTTCGGGGGTTTGCAGCAGTATGGCAGGCACTGCACTGGATTCGGGGCTTGGTGATCCGGTTCCATTTGGACTGCTCCCCAGAGGTTCTTTGTTTCAACCTCGGGGGAGTCCCTTCAGTCCGTGGCTCTTTGGGGCTGGTCGCTTCGTGTGGCTCTTCTGAGTTCTTGGGGTTTAGTTCTCCATGCTGTTCACATTCAGGTTGTGTCCAATGTTCTGGGGGACGGCTTCTTGCGCTCCATTCCTCTTTCCACAGAATTGATGGTCGAAGCTGCCTCCATCCTTTGGCTTTGTCAGACGTACAGGTCCCCCACAGGTGGGTCCTGTATGTCGCACCCACGTTGGCGGGATCTCGGCATCTCCCATTATACGTGGCACTATTCCCCAACTGCGAGGCGACGGGCTTTAGATGCTTTTTGACAGGACTGGTTGAGATGAGGGTTAATGTACCTCTTTCACCTGATCTAGCTATTCAGGTCCTAGCTCGCTTGGAATCCTATCAGAAGGGTGATTCTCCTGGTTTCACGGTGGCCGACCCAACCTTGGTTTCAGGTACTGCTTGCTCGATGTTTGAACCCGGGCGTTTTTCTGCGGTTCTGGCTCTTCCAGCAGATTGGGCCAGTGAGGTACAGTACCTCGCTAGTTTGCCTTATTGCTCTGCTCTATGCGTCTGGTCTTTCTAATGCATGTGTATCGCTGTTTATATGGTGATCAGGTGACTTCTTTGATGGTGTCCCACCTGTGGTGTTCTTCCCAGCGACAGTATGTAGTTTTTTGGCGGTCTGTCTGTCTCTTTCTTTCTCTTCAAAGGTTTTCGTTGATTTCGGGCCAGATTGTTTTGTCCTTTCTCTTGGCTTTTTCTGGATCGGTATCTCATGTCTAATACTGTTGCTTCATATCGCACAGCGTTGGTGAAGCCGCTCCAGCTTGCGTTCGGGGTGGATGTTACTTAAGCTCTGTTCCGCAAGCTTTCAACCTTTCTCGTGCATGTTTTCCCTTCTGGCCTGCTCGTGTGCTGCCCGAGCATTCTTCATCATTAGACCGGGTTCTGTTTGTTTGGTCCTGGTGGTCGTTTTGTTTTTTTGCAGCCTCCTTCTTTTCTGGTGAAGAATGATACGGCAGCTGCTAGAGGGGTCCATTGGATGTGGATGCTTGGTTTTTAGGCCAGGGGTGCATCACATGCTGTGTCCAGTAGCAGCTTTACATTGCTACCTGCGGGTCACTGGTTCTGTGACGGAGGATGCTCTTTGAGTGAATCTGGTTTTCCTAGTTCCCTGTTCCAGGGCGCGTGTGTCTGAGGTTGACTGCAGTGTCATAAAGTTCAGCCAGCCTGCGGTCTACCCTTGTGACAATGATGTTCGTAAGTATGCTGCTCTCGCGGTGGTTTTGGCAACATGTCTTTGATAGACATTTGGGCATGGGGGTTTTGGAGGTCAAACAGGGTCCTGGCCGCCAAGTTCCATTTCCTTCCATTTCCTTCCGAGCCGTGTTAGGCTTTGGGGCACCTGTCGCAGCCGTCTGTCTCTTCTTTGTCTTGAGACCTGCGGTGCTGCCGCCTCCCGGGGTAAGTCCCTCCTTTTACTTTTCTTTGGGTAGTAAGCTTCAGGGAGCTGACGGGGCTTCCCACAGAAAACCAGCGTTGAATGTAATGAAACGCTATTTTCTGGGTGAGCCCCGGAGGCTCCCTGACACACTCCCTCCCTACGGTTGGCAGTTTTTCATCATTCAAGAACTGGAGTGGTGGGTTACTGGCTCACTCTCCCCTCACAGTGGGTGAGGAGGGGGTAATGTTAATGATCGGAAGTGCTAGTTGTATAAAGGATTGCTTGTTTCATTTTCTTTTTAGGCGCGTTATTTTTTATCTTTTTGAATGTAAAATGTACAGGTTAACCAGACAATGATCTGTTTTGACTCGCTTACCTTTCTGGGTCCTTTCCCAGTTGATGGCAATTATGACATACAGTACTTTAACACTATCGCACTCCGTTTCTGCTACCCGTCATCACTCATTTTTCTCCCGATTCTGAGCGAGTGACTATGGCTCGTGTCACGTATTAAAATATTTGTAAAAAAATCAATTTTTATCAGATCAACTTCTGGGTGGTTTCAAAATGAGCGCCATTGTCTTCCCACTTTCCTCCATATGCCGCATGGCATCCTGGGTCGTCAGGCCATGTGGTGGGCCTAGTCCTTTGTTTACCTCGCTTGTGACCGGCACGCCGCCCCCTGGCGTCCCAAACTTGTGCAGATCTCGGCTATTATCGGCATTTACGTTTGTTCCCGTGTCTTTTCAACACTTTATATACGTTACACAATGGATCATGGTCAAGGGCAGAGCAGTTCCATGCCGAAAAGAGAAGAAATCAACCAAAGAGGATAAGATAAGTATGCTTTACAAGAAATTTAGCAGAGTGAGGCTTACACCAACAAAAATCCCAGGTTTGGTTGAAGCATTCTCCGATATTGAGTCAGATGTTGAAGGGAAAGAATGGGACAGTGATTTCAACAGTGATAATTTAAATACTGTACAGAGACAGCAGATGATGGTGATTCAACGAGTGAGGAGAGTGAGGATTCTGAGGACGACGACGAGGAACGTCCACAGCCTCCTATTCGAAAGCGTGCTGGACGTACTCAACAAACAGATTCTGAACATGCCTGGTGTAGACAATATTCAGCCATCTGTAGACAGTTTCACTGGAACACCAGGCATGACTATACCAACACCTACCACTCCTATACAATTTATATAATTATTTCTGACTCGTGCATTGAGTGAATATTTGACATTTGAAACAAACTTGTATGCGGAACAATTTCTACAGAATGCTTCCACGAGCGCTCATGAGTATATGGCAGGAAGTATTTGTCAAGGAAATGGCAAGATATTTGGGTCTGGCCATGTTGATGGGTGTTGCAACCCTCCCAATGATGAGAATGTACTGGCAAACAAGCCGGTTGTGGCATATGCTTACCTTCAATACTTTCATGACGTCGAAACGATTTCAACATATTGGCCAGTTTTTCATAGTTATAATAACAATGCCATTCCCTAGAACAATAAAGACAGATTGATAAAAATTCGTGCAGTGATGAAATATCTTACAAGCAAATTTGCACAAATATACATTCCCAAGAAAGAATTGAGTTTCTTTTTATTAAAAGAACTTAACTTGAACTTGCTCAACTTGTTGTTCTACCATCATCATTCTGTAGGTAAGTACAAACACTGTGTATAAGTTTTTATAAATATATTACGCTTTATACTTTATTGGTATTGCTTATATATATTGCAGTTGTTATTGCTTGTATTCGTAATTCCATTTAGAGCATTGTATTGCGTATAATTTGATACCACAATGAACAATGTAGCACAACAACTTCTGTTAGCAAATTGTATGTGTTTGTCTGATGTAATGGGTGTAGCAGGTGTGGCAATGAGTGTGCTCTAGCGGGTATGGCTTAGGTAACTTTAGGGATCTTTGGCCATTGGCCCTTGGCCAACTTCCCACGGTCTTGCGGGTGGGGCGCGCCCATGATTTGTACTTTATATGCATATGTCCGTGTAGGGAATTTTATTGCGATCACAGTGATACCAAAATTAACAATGTAGAATTGTAGTCCAATTTTGGAGTTGACAAACCTGAAAAGAGCATAAACATTTCATCACTGTTTGGCACTCATGGCTAACGATCGCCATAGTTTTTTATTGGGTGCGGGTCTTACGTCGAATTTGGGGAAATTTTATAGATATATTCCTCTAGAGCATTCTCTTGCGAACAAATTGATACCAAAATTAAATACATACATGGAAAATTAAGGTGAGAAGACTGACAAGAGTATACACATTTCAGTCTCGCCACGTAGTCGCCCGAAATGAATGGCGCACGAGTGGAAAGTTACATAAGGTACTGCCGGGAGCGCAATAGTGTTAAATGTATAGTGCTCATAGGCCATTGCTCCCTGCAGCTCCCTGCAGAGGGGACCAGGTTCTGGCTCGTGGTTCCTGGTAAGCATCAGAAGTCCTGTGACTGATGACCCCAAACTATATATATAGCACATGAGTTCGGATAGCTTCAGGAGCCTCCAGGACTAACCCAGAAAATGGTGTTTCATTACATTAAACACTGATTGTTTTATGTGTATAAAACTCAGGTACAGACCATTGCGTGGAAACAAAGACGAACTTCGTACCATTGTTGAGTGCTTCATAAAACATCAGGACTATGAGAAAGCCTTCAAGCAACTGGTATCTGGAGACTGGATGCCTTGGACCTTTTTTATCACCAAAAATAAGGCACTTCAAGCAACTTTTAAAGTAAGAGACCTATAAGTTCCTGTGTGCAACATCTTCATCACTATATTTTATTATTATTTTATTTAGATACGTAAGATATCTAATTAACATCGCCATTCCTTGTAACACATACTTTGTAGTTCCGGAACTAGTCTAGTTGCATAACTATGAACCTTTTCCAACTTCCCCT
This sequence comes from Procambarus virginalis, assembly GCA_020271785.1. Classification (NCBI taxonomy): domain Eukaryota; kingdom Metazoa; phylum Arthropoda; class Malacostraca; order Decapoda; family Cambaridae; genus Procambarus; species Procambarus virginalis. Next base: position 2,331,486 of record WNGS01167840.1, on the reverse strand, counting down.
TGTTCTTGACTAAGTATGGATCACACACTGGAGCTGCATACTCCAGGATTGGTCTGACTTATGTGGTATTCAAGGTTCTAAATGATTCCTTACACAAATCCTTAGAGGCAGGTCTGATGTTAGCCAGTCATGTATATGCCACTGATGATGATACCCTTTTGATGTGGACTTCTGGAGACAGGTTCAGTCATAGCAACAATTTGATCCTTCTCTCTGAGATTAAAGAAGTGGACAGAGATCTAGGGGTGGTTCTGGATAATAGACTGTTACCAGAGGATTATACCAAAGGTGTTGAGAGTAGCCTAAGCTATGTTAGCAAATTTTGTAATCATATTTAAATACATGGAGAAATACTGAAATTGGAAGAGACAGCAGTTGTGTGTCGTGTCTCTTTAATGATATGGTAAGTTTTTTTCTTTGCCTGTAATTTCCTGGTGGTTTTACTGTATTTTAGGTCACTCTCGGATCCCCCATATTCTTTTATATGGGGTTCCATTTATATTCTGGATCCTCATGAATTACTTTATATCCATCTTATTATTTGATTAGGTATATTTGGTTGAAACTTGAATTAGGGCACTACCACTTCTCCTTTTGGATAGTGCCTTTTATTCCTTGGAACATTGTATTCCAGTGTTTTTAGTTTTAGTTTTCAATATTCTAATTATTCTTTTATATTTTAGGAACATGTGTTTCGATACCTGCGAGTTTTTGACAAAGATAGTGGGTTTGTGGTAAAGCTTGCTACCGGTACTCGATGGAAGGCTGCATTGGAGCCAAAATATGTGCAACCAAGAAATGGTATGTATCCTCCTAGCTTTCACCTTACAAACTTGTTTTTGGCATCTAAGTCATACATTTAGACCAGAGCTTTGTCATCTGATTTAGTTAAAATATAAACTGTATTCTAGTATACTACATACACTGTTGTCCATGCTTCAGTAAGTAGGATTTTCTAAGTTTTTTTTGTTTATATATATATTAAAGCTTTTGATCTTGTATGCAATTTTGTTAACTTGGAATTTTATAAAGTACAATTTCAATGATGGCTCTGATTATTATTATTTTGTGAACAAAAATATTAGGAATGTGTTGTTAACTAATATACATAGATTTGCTTTATTTAAATATAAACATTAGTTGACTTGCCTCTTTTTTATGTAGAGATCTATGTCATTGTGTGTGCAAGTCTATCACTTAAGATACTTATCAGTGTGCTTTGTGTTCTTGAAGGTAAACTTAACTTCATAACATTTGACAGGTCTCGTGTACGTTGCGTGCTAGAATGAGGTATTGCGATGTCAGGTCAGTGAGTTAATTCTGGATTAAGGTCATAGAGATTCAATACTGCATAATTTTGTGCACAGGAGTTTGTTGTTAGCTTGGATATTACAATAACTAATTTGTTTTTCATTTTTATTTTTAGGAAGTAGGGGGGCATAGGGGGAAGACTGAAGGTTAGTGGAAGGATTATTTAAGGAAAACATATTATGGCTTGTAAGTATGGGGTGGGTGAGGAGAAATGGGTGTGAACTGAGTTTGTCATAAGTTACCCTGTATAATGCTGGAGAGTGATTACTGCATTTTGAAATATACTGTTTTTAATCAAAGTCCTCTCATTTGCTCAGCATGATAGTATAAAGGTTTTTAATGATTGGAAATAGCTTTGAAATAATTTAATCAACTCTTAAGCAATTTGTGCACTGGAGTTAGTCACTCGTGTATTGATTTTAAGATAGTTATAGATAGGAGACTGTTTTCACATTAGAATGTGGAAACATTAATATGGGTAAGTAAATAGGGCAGTACATTGTCATACTCATACCCTCTGTACATTTGTGCAATCGTCAAAGTGTTTATCTAATACACATGTGCAGAAAATTGCCTGTAACTTATGAAGGAGATTTCATTTGAAGCCATTCCATTAACACACACATTAGCTGCATCATTCAAATGTATTGACCTTGATCCATAACAATTGGTTAACTGATTTGATGTATTGAGTTAAATCCTGAATGGGTTGATCTGTCCAACATGGGTGTACTGTAATTAAAAAAAAGAAGCTAGTTTCATTTACTATACAGTAATTTAGTTGTTGTCATGCAGTAGTTAGGAGTGTTTCTGTAGGCAATGCATCCTCAAAGCAAAGGGCCAAAATCACTTCCATATAGCAATCTTTTTTCTTGTGTATAAATAAAATGTATTTTACATATGACTCACTACTGGCAACATTCAAACTTTTCTAAAAAAGAGGTTTCCTTACTTACAATGCTTAAAACATAATTAACAGAATAATTCACCATTCTAAAATAAAAAGATTAAAAAGGGAGTTGCTAGAATGGACAGTATCAAAAGATGTTGACAAGAAATTAAATAAAAAGGTAGAAAAACTAATTACTGTACAGTGGAAACCTCCTCGTGTGAAATGATATGTTTAGGTCCTACAAGTGCATCTGGTATTAAATTATATTTAATCTTTGTTGCATATGGCCATAATATATATGATATTAATATAGATAGTAAATTTTTAAAATTAAAACACACTTTAACCCTCAAACCGTAGGGGCCCAAATGGAATTCACACCCACAGGCGCAAAAAAAAAAATCCAAAAAATTCTTTCGTCTTATAGAATTGTTTATTTTTGTTCCCTGATCACGGAAAAAATAACAAAAAAATCGTAGGTAGCATATTTTAGCCGCAGTAGGGTAGGGAAGTGTGGCAAAAAAGGGGCGTTGGCAGAGCCTTCGCCAGACGAGGTCTACTCCGCCCGAGCTGTCAGACGGCAGTTGCCACAAATATATTATTTCCTAATTATTTCAAGTCTCTGATGATTTTTTCTTAGTTTTTTGCAGTAATATTATTCCATACAGTGAATTGTGGTACAGTGGTACCTCGGAATGCGAGTGTCCCTGTATGCGAGTTTTTCGGAATACGAGCAGGATTTCCTCGAAATTATGTCTCGGAATGCGAGGGTTACCTCGGGACGCGAGTTTGTTGATACGCGTACAGGCCGACCTAGCGCGTGGTCGATCGGCGATCGTCGCCCCTCCGCCACTCCGCCCTCAGTTTACCATTGTCTCGCGCCCAGTGACTATCCCACATCAATTCTTCACCTGGATTTTCAGTGTTTTGTTGGATTTTTGGTCATTTGACTATACAGTTTGTTATTATATATCTCACCATGGGTCTCAAGAAAGCCATTGATAAGGTTCAACCTAAGAAAATAGCTGTGAGTAGAGGCAGTAGAGGATGTCCCTCCTTGATTAAGAAAATGTGTGAAGTATGGGAAGAACTGCAAAGTTTTGTTGAAAAAACTCACCCAGATAAAGCTGTAGCAGGCCGTTGCATTGACCTTTTAAATGATAATGTGATGTCTTACTACAGACAAGTGTTAAAATGTAGGGAAAAACAAGTGTCTTTAGAGAAATTCTTAGTAAGACAAGCAAGTCCTAGTGGTATGCAGGCAAAATGTGCCAGTGTGTGCATACCAGTGAAGTCCTCACTGCCTGATGTGATAATGGAAAGGGACTCCCCTTCCAAACAGTAACTCCTCTCCTCCTCCCCCTCCTCACCATCTTCCATACGCCTACAGCATTCAAGAGCAAGGTAAGTAATAACTTGAACATAGTTTTGTAGGTTTATTTAGATGAATTAGGTATAAAAATTAGTTTGATATGGGGTTTTTGGGGTAGTCAGGAACGGATTAATTCATTTCCCATTATTTCTTATGGGGAAATTAGCTTCAGAATACGAGTTTTTTCGGAATAAGAGCTTCCAGGAACGAATAAATCTTAAACTGAGGTACCACTGTATATTTATNTCTGATAAGGTACCACATGAAGGATTGCCAAGAAAGTACTGACACATGGACTTAATGGCAGAATACTAGAATGATTAAAGCAATGCTTAAAAAGGGGTCGTCCTAAACGGAAATGAATCTGACTGAAGAAATGTGGTGAGTGGGTACCGCATTCCATCTTGGGGACCAACCCTTTTTGTCGTATGCATCAATGACATAGATGAGATTGTTACAAAGCACATCATCAAATTTGCAGATGACACTAAGATTTATCGTAAAATAGGTAGTGAAAATTAAATTAAGGCTTACAAAGGGATCTACATAAACTCCACAAATGGGCGGATGATTATCAGATGCTTTTTAATATCTAAAAATACAAGACGATGCATTTGTGACATAACAGTGTACATCACAACTACAAAATCAAAAACAGTATCTTGCAGCAGATTGATGAAGAAAAGGACCTTGGAGTCAGAATCCACAAATTCCTGAAAGTTTCATTAAAAAATCCTGGTAATTTGGATTTTCCTTGAAATCAAACATAACTTTGATTTCATGAAAAAGAAGGTAGTTATTCGACTGCTTAAATCTCTAGTGCGAGATTTCAGGTGATATTATTGTATTTTTTTATTAACAAGCTTAGATATACACAGTAACGTGCTGCTACTCTATATGAAAGATTACACAGTGTAGATCAATTTATTGTATCCAAGCATGGAGACTTCATCTTCAGAAAGACATGTATGATTCGGAGGAAGTTCAACACCGGGCGACAAAAAACCTTCCTGAACTAAGTCCTCTCCCAAACCAGGAACAATTAACAGCCACAAGAATAACAACACTGCAACGACATATGATAGGGCTGATCTCATCGGAACTTTTAAAATATTGAACAATTTCTAGAATGTTGTTGTTGTTGTTGTTAAAGATTCGCTACCTGAAACAAAAAGTTCCAGGTAACACGGGCTATGGTGAGCCCGTTGTTTAGAATGTTGGTCCGGATCACCTCTTCAAAAGGTCAGATGTAGCACCAACAGGAGCGACAGTTTCAAAGTTTAAAAAGTCAAAATGTGAGACAGAAAAGAGGAGACACTTTATCACCCATAGGGTTATAAATTACGTTTTTCGACAAGCCGCCGGCTTCCTATCCTCGTCAAAGCCACTAAAGAGAAATAGAAGCCCTCATGTAAATTCTGCCAAATATGAATAATGTTTACAAACATAGTCTCTCCTACAAACACATCTTCTTTGATAAATTTGCACCACTGTATTATCGGTATAACTCAAATATTTTTTCATACAAAAAAATCCAAGAAAATGTTCCGGACTATCTATAATATTGACAGCAAACAGTTCTCAGTACTAAAAGTAGTAAATTACATGTTTAATATTAAATATTAATATAAATATAAAAATTACATATAAAATATAAAAGTCTCATAGATATTTAGTAAAAGTAAAACAAATTAGTAATAGATTTTAGAAAATGATGGATCTCAGAAATTTTGGCCAAATATCTCACTTTGCTAACTGTAGGTAGTAACTAAGTGATTGTAACCTATCCACTGCTGCCTACTGGATGGGGGGCGGTGTGCAGGACAAACATATAAATTATGACATTAGCTCTCCACATATGTCAGTTGCTTAATTTGGAAACTGTACTTGTGGTTGGTTTCGAACCCATTGTTGATGTGACGATGTGCATTGAATTTTGTAACTAGCTCATCAAGATTGTAACTTGCTTAGCTAAGTGAATTGTTGGGTTGAGTTCCCTGAGCCCATTATGTGCCTCTGTAACCCTTTCCACTACCACCCACAAGATGGGTATGGGGTGCATAATAAATGAACTAAACTAACGTTAATCGTTATATATTTACTTGAAAATTTACATTAATCTGAGATTCATGGACTATCTCAACACTTGGTGATTGGTCAGTTATTTAATGTGCTGGCCTATATAACAGTCCCGTTAATAGGCCTAACCAAATACTAAAGTGGTGTGTAGTTAATATAGTTACAATACATCATAAACGAAAGAAACAAGAGAGAGGAGACGGCTGGGAGTGAAGAAAAAGCAGATAATTGTTACCGGGTCACTGCCTTCAGGTGAAAGCTGTGAGAATGTGCAGTGATGAACAGACACGCAGATCAGCCACAGAGCTGCAAGTAAGCTTTTTTTCAGGTAACGAGTCTCACTCGGATGTGCTTGTAGGCTCGAGCGTTAGCTCTCAAATAGTAAACAAGTGTACAAAGTCAACAAGAGTACGCAAATTCCACCCATAAACATACTAATGAAATTACATTAAATCCTAAACGCAATTTCGTAAACATGCACATTTCTTTTAACAATGATTTTTTAATATTTCTAGTTATATACCTACTGATAAACTTGAGCTTAATTAAATTCACTGCAACTTTTCTATTAGTTAATGTTAATATCTCATCTTTATTAAATTATCAAAATATACATTAACTTGCCTAATTGTTAGTTTTAAGTTCCGCCCGAGACGCAGTACTATACCATGTATCAATGCAATGTAATACAACCAGTGCATATCTTTGTAAATAATAATAATAATTATTATGATTCAGCGCCGTGGAGAGGGGGGACCTGCTGCCTGGGTAACAGCTTCTCCCGCGAATCAACCTACCCTGGCTTTGCGCCCTGGTGAGGCCACTCCAGACCGACAACCAGAGCGCAACTCCATAGTTTCCTGAGACTGATGGATGCCTACTACTACTACTACTACTACTATTGTATGAGGAGGAGGGAGGGAGTGAATTATCTGGGATAATTTGGGACGGGACAGGGGAAAGGAATAGTGTCCAACCATTTGGACAGTCTGGAATTGAACGCCGACCTGCATGAGGCGAAACCATCGCTCTTCCGTCCAGTCCAAGTAGTCGGACTATTATATGAGGAGACAAAAAAAGAAATCATAGTGAAACTAGGAATATAACTAAATAAAAGAGACGTAAGGAAGTGCGGCTTTCCTGTAAAGCTGAAGGTTCAGCTTTAGTGAGCATTTTAAGAAAAGCTAGGAGGTTCATGCCAAATGAACTAGCAATTTAATTACTAGATATGACAAAACAATTAACAATTTCATCAGTCCTACGCGAGAGTTAAGTGATGGTAAAAAGTGGAAAGCTCCTTACCCTCAGAAAGTATATATAAGCAGACGGTACTCATAGATTTTTCTCTCCTCTCCTCTCTAAGCTAGAATTACTTTTGTTTCAAAGCCGCCTCAGCTGTGAGAAGCACTGAACTTATTTTATTTCTTTACGTCTCACGTGAGAGAAAGCGTGTCGTGTGGACGTTTTAAGAGAGCGAAAGGCAGTCATGCGCGTGCGCACACACACACACACACACACACACACACACACACACACACACACACACACACACACACACACACACACACACACACACACACACACACACACACACACACACACACACATTCCTGATCGAGGTGGAAACCAATGGGCAGTTTCGTTCATCTGATGCCTCTGTTCATCTAGCAATAAATAGGTACCTGGGAGTTAGACAGCTGCTACAGGCTGCATCCTGGGTGTGTGTGTGTGTGTGTGTGTGTGTGTGTGTGTGTGTGTGTGTGTGTGTGTGTGTGTGTGTGTGTGTGTGTGTGTGTGTGTGTGTGTGTGTGTGTGTGAGAGCGAGTGTGTGTATAAGAGAGACAGAACTGATAGAAGAAAAATAGGTCGGGAGTCAGTACATTAGACAACCGAGGGTTAGGATGGCGGTGTCCAAGAACTAGCAGCTTGATCCTGCAGGTGGAGGGAAGAGATAGTACAAAATAAACATAAAATATTGATGCCGTTAATGGTGGTTGTTATGGGCGTAGATTTTGTTGGATCTGTTATCTTTTTCTTATCTTATCTCTGTTATCTGTTATCTTATCTCTGTTATCATGCACGACTCTGACTTTTCCTACAATGAACGTAAAGATTTACGCTGCCAAAGCCAAATAATACTATAATATTTCTGAATGGTAAACTAGATGAAACCTGAGAACCCTAGGTACGACCCGGATACCACCTAGTTCAAACTTGGTACGACTTTGGATACCAACTTAGTACGACCTGAGTATCACCTGGGTACCCTAGATACGCCCTAGGTACCAACGTGATACGATCTGGGTTCACCTAGGTTTAAATTTGGTACGACCTCAGTACCCCCTAGGTACGAGCTAGGTACCCCCTAGGTACGACCTTATATGCACTACTGGCATTTATCATTATGCTGGGCATGAGGACGAGTGAAAGGCAGCCAGGAACACACCTGTGAAGGTGAGCCGTCGCACCCAGCGCCCTTGCGGCTGCTCAAAGCTTCCTTATGTCATGAATGCGCCTTGCATCTTGTTGTGAAGGTGTCACGTTATTTACAAGACTATACTTCCTTGCCAAAGTTTACAGTATCAGATAAGTGCCTCGGAGTTCCAATATTATACACAATTCTACATGTACAATGTTCTCACAGTTCTTCGAATTCAATGCGATTGAATTCGTAGATAAATCAAATGACTGGAAGCTCGCGTTGAAACCAGTTGTACCTGAATTCATCTGTACGTTTACAAATACTACACCATAACTGCATTATTATAATTACATCGATGTATCAATACATTTACGTACATTCATTTAATGTGTAACTTGGTTAAACCACCTCATTCTACAAGTATTGATAAGTGCACAACTATTAATTTAAGATTGTGCTAGTTATAATTTGTGTAAGCTGCTGTTGTTGTTGTTGACCAGACCACACACTAGAAGTTGAAGGGACGACGACGTTTCGGTCCGTCCTGGACCATTCTCAAGTCACAAGCGACTTGAGAATGGTCCAGGACGGACCGAAACGTCGTCGTCCCTTCAACTTCTAGTGTGTGGTCTGGTCAACATACTTCAGCCACGTTATTGTGACTCTTCGCCTGCTGTTGTTGTTCTTATAGATTCAACTACACGTAACATGTTCCAAGTAGCACGGGCTATGGTGAGCCCGTAACTTACCTGGCACAGGAGCGGGGCAAGTAGCACGGGCTATGGTGAACCCGTAGTGGACTTACCTGGCACAGGAGCGGTGCCGTCTGGTGTCTAAGCTGCGATGATTGATTGATGATTGATGAAGACAAAGCCACCCAAAATGTGGCACGGGCATGAATAGCCCGTAAGTGGTGGCCCTTTTGAGCCATTACCAGTATCAAGAGCTGATACTGGAGATCTGTGGAGGTGCGACTGCACCCTGCGTGACGGGAGATGTCTCCCGACGTCTAAGTTGCTTGTCTCACTGGGATATATACACACAGTGAGGTGTACATAGCTTGTTTGTGTGTATTGAGTGCGAAAGATAGCTGAGGAGCGAGCTAGGAAACAGGAAGTAAATTCAAAGAAAACGTTTCCCATCTTGACAGTTTTGTTTATGTAATGCGTAATAACTTATAAGTGATGAGTATGATGGTGAAGTGTTTCTGAAAATATATACAGCTTGATATAATAAAAAATAAATATTTAGGTTTCAAGTTTATTGTCAAGCAGGTGGCAGGAGGCTTAAAACAGACTCGTCGTGTGGTTGTGCGTCCCTCTGTCTACCTCCTCTCGTCCATCATATTGTAAACTGCTTAATGCGATTCAACTCCTCCAGATTTGTATTTAGTCTTTCATATTTGCTCTTAAAGCTGTGACTTAAGATGCTGCATGGTCCCCGTTTATTCCGCTTGCTATAGCCTAACCTTAAAGTTTTGAACACTCAAAATTACTTTTCTCTGACTCAGTGATGTTCCCTATTGCATTTGTTTCACCTCGTGTGGGATGTGTGCCTGTTGGTCAGTGCTTACTTGGTATAGCGTTTACGGGGGAGCTATATTTAGCTCTTTGTGCAGACTTACTAGCTATATATATTTGGTGGTCTTTCAGTGTATTGATGTTCAAATTCTTTGTTGTATTTGCTCTTCAAGCTTAGGATGGAGGGAGGGCTTTTAGTATTTATTTCAGTGCATTCCAATTGTTCAATACCTTTGAACTTTGCGAACTTTGCCTTACGTCTCTCACTCATTTGCGTTCCAGCTTCTTTTTCGCTCAAATGGAAAAGCCTTTCTCTGTAAAACTTGTGCATTTCTATCAGTTTTTATATGAAGTGTTGTGTGGATGAGAAAGTCTCGGGATGTTAGGTAGACTATTTAGAAACCATTGATTTACAGTACAGGTGTAAGTAACTGGAGCACGTCTCGTGTTATGGTTTCGAACACAGTCAGATTGACACATGTACAAAATACGAACTATTATCGACAATCCATATTTTGTATATACTGATCGCGAACTCAAGAGATAGATACCTTGGGTTGTCCCCGGTCTGAACTGTATGGTTCATGCAACACTTCGCCTCACATAAGGAGGGTCAGCGTCCTTTACACTGTTGCGGTCAGAAGGACTGAGGTTCTCTGCGGATGTATAATATGAGACACTATGGGAGACGAAGTAAGCAAGTTACAGCCCCGCTCCTGTGCCAGGTAAGTCCACTACGGGCTCACCATAGCCTGTGCTGTGTGAAACTTTTGTTTCCAGTAGCTGAATCTTAAACAACAACAGACATGAGACGGAGTAGGCAGTAATGGGTTTATGGGGGACAGGATGGGTGGTACTTATCGGGCAGGGGTAGGGGGGGGGGCGGTTACGAGAGTTGAAGGCTATCTCACAAGAGTACCACTTGACCAAGTCAAAGATAAGATAGAAAACTATATTAGGTGCACATTCAGATATAAATGATAAAAATGAGAGAATCCACTAGGACTATAGGTGGGCGTGAATCTACGACCCCCGGCATTGCCACATTGATATTAATCACGTTAATGTGATTTCTGAGTGTTAATGATAAGAGTTATAGCTGAAGATCAACGATGATAAATATTATAAGATAGTGACCACAGGATGTGTAATGTGCAAGTGTTACGTTTATTAACCTTGCAAAGTTATGAAAGGCAATATTACAACTAAAAAATGGAAAACTAGTTGAAGCTTATTCTAACTGGGGAGGAGTGGCACTCCTACCACCAGGGAGGGAGGAGTGACGCTCCAACCACCAGGGAGGGAGGAGTGACACTCCTACCACCAGGGAGGGAGGAGTGACGCTCCAACCACCAGGGAGGGAGGAGTGACGCTCCAACCACCAGGGAGGGAGGAGTGACACTCCTACCACCAGGGAGGGAGGAGTGACACTCCTACCACCAGGGAGGGAGGAGTGACACTCCTACCACCAGGGAGGGAGGAGTGACACTCCTACCACCAGGGAGGGAGGAGTGACGCTCCAACCACCAGGGAGGGAGGAGTGACACTCCTACCACCAAGGAGGGAGGAGTGACACTCCTACCACCAGGGAGGGAGGAGTGACACTCCTACCACCAGGGAGGGAGGAGTGACACTCCTACCACCAGGGAGGGAGGAGTGACACTCCTACCACCAGGGAGGGAGGAGTGACGCTCCAACCACCAGGGAGGGAGGAGTGACACTCCTACCACCAAGGAGGGAGGAGTGACACTCCTACCACCAGGGAGGGAGGAGTGACACTCCTAGCTGACACTGTAATTATAACGTGTGTAGGATAGATGAAATTGTAAATGTAATAATCTCCGTTGAGGTCTGGTAAAGACCTTTTTGCGCTACCGCTCACAGGATGAGTATGAGGTGCACAATAAACTAGCTGCCTCCGGCGGCAACAATCAAAATCCTGCCACCAGGGAGGGAGGAGTGGCACTCCTGCTGCCACTTAAGAGAGGATAACGGGACAGCGAGGGACGCGAGGGAGGACTGAAGGGCGTCAGCTATATACGTCTCACAAGTAAACTAAACATGCCAGGTGTGCTTACAAAGGGAACCTGGTTGTCACATGTTTGGTGACCTTTATTATTATTATTATTATTATTATTATTATTATTATTATTATTATTATTATGGCACGTAGGAAAACACACCGACTGACCACAGTGTTCAATGTGTTTAGCGTTGAGAAACGACCATGAATACACGCGACACAAATGTTCAATTAAGTAAGGCCGACGAGTCGTCGCGTGATCGGGAAGTTCAGCTGAACATGGCCGAGAAGTGAGAGCTGGTTCCCTGAGTCATGAGGAAATGTTCACAAAAACCTTGGGATAGAAAAGGGTTGGGAGGGGGGGCATGGCGGTGGTGATATTGGAGCGGTGGCCAAAAATATAATATATCTTCTACAATCTGGAGGGTGAAGAAACACTAGATCATTTAAACTTTCCATTTTTATTGTTCGACGTTTCGTCAACAATGTGACATCTTCAGCTCTGTTACACTAACACAGCTATACTGAGCTTACAAGGAGATATCTATATATATAACCAACAAGGTTATATGAATGATTCTAGCACAAATACCTATTATAATTGAACACATCCACGTGATGAGGGTTCGAAGTTACGCCCGGGATGAGCCCAGACGCTGCCTTAGTCGACTAGGCAAAAGAATTGCAACCGGAGTTCCACTGACCTCACACTGATCCTGCAGCCTCTCCGAGACACAAACCGGGGTTTTACACAATTCTCCCATGCACTCGGGGTCTGCCAACAAGCTGTTCTACCTCTCCGCCCTCACTTCAATACACACAGAAATCACAATAGCATGTTGCATCAAATGAACAAATCGGCCCTTGTGGATTTGTTCATTTGATGCATCACGCTATTGTGATTGCTGTGTCTATTGTAATTCTCATGATCTTCACTTTTTTTAACTTTCACTTCTGATTTTAAGTCTTCAAAGTTAAATTTAAATTTACACTGGGTGTGTTTTGCTTATGGATGTGTTTTACTAAAGCTCTTTCCAAAGTATAAAATTATTATATAATTATATGCATTATATAATTGTTGTGCATTATATAATTATATATGGAGGTACAGGGCGAGTAAATACATAACAGCAAGTTTGCTTCACCGACCACGATATCCAAGAGTGGCGGCGTTGGTCCGACGTTGACTCAAAGTTGTCAACGTTGATGACGTTGATTCAGTGTTGAATTGTCGTTGCTCTTGGATATTGTGACGAGGGAAGGGAACTATCAGGAGAAGGTGCCAAGTCATTACGACTATTGGAAGGGCTCAAGATAAGGATTTGGCATGGGACAGGGGGAAGGAATGATGCCCAAATACTTGGACCGTATGGGATTGAACGGCGACCTGCATGAAGCAAGACCGTCGCTGTACCGTCCAGCCCAAGTGGTTGAGGATATTGGGATTGACAATTATGTTGTTATTTTAGATTCAGTTACCCGGAACAAAAAGTTACAAGCATCACGGGCTGTGGTGAACCCGTAGTGGGCTTACCTGGCACAGGAGCAGGGCTGTCAACACGGGCTGTGGTGAGCCCGTGGTGGACTTACCTGGCACAGGAGCGGTGCTGTCAACAAGGGCTGTGGTGAGCCCGTAGTGGACTTACCTGGCACAGGAGCGGTGCTGTAACTGTGGGCGGATATTGTGTTTGTTGTTGTTGTTTTAGATTTAGCTACTCGGAACAAAAAGTTCGAAGTAGCGTTTTCCTCTTGGGGATGGCGTGATTTGCTGCTCTATGTATTGCATTTACTAAATCTTTTTCCATTTCCTCGGTGTTTTCAGGAGGAGTGTAGTTTTGGTGCCAAGTTTCGAGAGATTCCTGATACTTCGTCCAATCTGCTTTGATAAAGTCCCATCTGGGCTCAGGAGCTGGAGGTCTGGGAGATAGTGCTATATTAGTAACTGTTTTGTAGCAAAGTGGTCACTAGTCAGTACGTGGTCAACTGACCAATGACACAACTCATAAATACTGGTGGAGACAAACGTGAGGTCCAGCTTCCCCCCACGAATATGGGTTGATTCTGTCGAGTTAAGCACACTGACTTCAGGCACTTCATCCAAAAGGTGTTTTATGTTTTCCGTTGGCGTCGGTTCTTGGTGAATCAAGTAGTAATTCACTACGAGCGTTGAAGTCACCCGAGATGACTGCTATGTGTGGTGACTGCTATGTTAAAGATTGGAGAGAGATCCATATTGTGTTCTCTATGGGACTTGTATACAATGAAGATGGACAGCACTGAGTTCCTCATAGTGAGATTAACTCGCAGAATTTCGACGTCCTCACCACAGTTAGGCAGGTCTGTGATTGCCGTGGCATTGATATGATATCTTACTAGTATTGAAGTGCCTCTGGTGCCACCTTGTGCAATTGGGCAGTGGAAACCTTGATAGTCTGGGATATTGATGCCTCTTTCAGTCCTGCTAAGAGTTTCTTGAAGTAAAACAATATCAATGTTGTCCTTCAGAAGCATTGCTCTGAGTGTTTGTGCTGTGTCTTTGAATCCTTGGATATTCCATTGGTATATTATTGTTGTGTTGTTGTTTTAGATTTAGCTACCAGAACGAAATATCCATGTAGCACGGGCTATGGTGAGCCCATAATTGAGTTCGGTTATTTGCGATAACCTTGTTACTCTGATATTTGGGTCAAAGTTTTAAATGGAGGTGGGGTTTCCTCCTTTTTTGTTTATTTTTTCGCTTCTGTTTTAGTGCACTGGTTTTAGTATTGTTTTAATAACATTATCTTGGTGGCGGATGTAGATGCAGAATGTTCACTAGTGAGTCCCATTCTTTAACGGCTTTTCTAATCATTGTAGTGGCTGTGGAATGTGCATCTAATGCAGCTGCTGTCGTTGGATTAATGTTGAGTTTGATGCGCAGCGCTTCAGTAGCTTCACATTCTTTAACTATTGGGTTTATTACTTCCCAGCAGCACTTGTAACCAAGTCTGAGTCTGTGTAAGGCTGCTGCAATGTCTCTGGATATCTTTTTGTCAGGCTTGAAAGAGTAGTACCCAGTGGCTTGTTCGTACCATATCGCAGTGGATCTTCCTTCCGCTACTTTGGCTCTATGGCGACTATTGATAGTTGGGAGTATTTTCTTCTTGATTTGCTCCTTATTCTGTAAAAAACTTGGAGGTATTTGAACCTGTACAACAGGTAGAGCAGTGGCAGTTTTTGCTAATGAGTCTGCATTTTCATTACCATCTATGCCAATGTGACTTGGTATCCAATTTAGGGTGATTGACAGCTCTAGATTTTGGGCTTCTTTTCCTATATATTGGATTTCTGTGAGGAGTTGTATATTATCTCTGTGCTGACTGGATAACAATGCCTGGAACGAAGATTTAGAGTCGGTATGAATGATGACATCATGTAAATTATTCTCAATTGTATAGTTTATGGCCTCCTTCAGGGCTTATAATTCTCTTTGCAATGTTGAACAACCACTATTTATGCTCCAGTAAGCTTCATGGTTGGTAGTGTAAACTGCTGCCCCAGCAGAACCTCTTTCTTGATCAACTGATCCGTCTGTGAGTATATTGTGTTGTTGTTGTTTAAGATTCAGCTACTGGGAACAAAAAGTTCAAAGTAGCACGGGCTATGGTGAGTCCGTAATATAATGTCCCATGTATTGTGACAATTGGGACATTATATACACCATACAGGATGAGGTGAGGTTAGGTGCTATTCAGTCCTTGTCAGTTGGGGCAATAGTTGTGGAGTGAGGATTGGCTGTTTTGTCTTGGCATTATGGATGTTAAGAGGAATCTAAGGGAAAGTTGGCTGTTGATTGATGAGTGTAATATTTAGTGCTTTGGCAATGTCTAATCATTTATATTTATTAATCGTTATATATCTATTGATTATTTGAGGTGTTGATGGTCATGATATATCTGGTGATGATCTGGTCTGTGTAGAAATATGAGATCCTTCAAAGAATACTTTTCTTGTAATATTACCCGCCTTAAAATAGATGTTCTTCATCCTTTAGGACCGAGTTTGGATCTGACCTACAATAGCTAGACGAGGAGTGTGTGTGAGGACACGTTCCGGACATGTTCAGATATGTTATAAACGGTAAAACGGGCAGAATAGATCATATAGGGTTGTTGACTCTGGTTGCTTAACCTGACCTAAGAGGAGTGAGAGCCGCCACCGTGCTGACTGCCTGCTGACGAAGCCAGGCTGACAGGGGTGAGGTGTGATGGAGGCGCCCATTGTACGAATCATCATATGAACACCTGCCAGTTTCACAATGACTTTCGCTGCAGTGTGTGTGTGTGTGTGTGTGTGTGTGTGTGTGTGTGGTGTGTGTGTGTGTGTGTGTGTGTGTGTGTGTGTGTGTGTGGGTGTGTGTGTGTGTGTGTGTACTCACCTAGTTGTACTCACCTAGTTGTGCTTGCGGGGGTTGAGCTCTGGCTCTTTGGTCCCGCCTCTCAACCGTCAATCAACAGGTGTACAGTTTCCTGAGCCTATTGGGCTCTATCATATCTACACTTGAAACTGTGTATGGAGTCAGCCTCCACCACATCGCTTCCTAATGCATTCCATTTGTCAACCACTCTGACACTAAAAAAGTTCTTTCTAATATCTCTGTGGCTCATTTGGGCACTCAGTTTCCACCTGTGGCCCCTAGTGCGTGTGCCCCTTGTGTTAAACAGCCTGTCTTTATCAACCCTGTCGATTCCCCTGAGAATCTTGAATGTGGTGATCATGTCCCCCCTAACTCTTCTGTCTTCCAACGAAGTGAGGTTTAATTCCTGTAGTCTCTCCTCGTAGCTCATACCTCTCAGCTCGGGTACTAGTCTGGTGGCAAACCTTTGAACCTTTTCCAGTTTAGTCTTATGCTTGACTAGATATGGACTCCATGCTGGAGCCGCATACTCCAGGATTGGTCTGACATATGTGGTATATAATGTTCTGAAAGATTCCTTACACAAGTTTCTAAAGGCCGTTCTTATGTTAGCCAACCTGGCATATGCTGCTGATGTTATCCTCTTGATATGAGCTTCAGGGGACAGGTCTGGCGTGATATCAACCCCCAGGTCTTTCTCTCTCTCTGACTCTTGAAGTATTTCATCTCCCAAATGATACCTTGTATCTGGTCTCCTGCTTCCTACCCCTATCTTCATTACATTACATTTGCTTGGGTTAAACTCTAACAGCCATTTGTTCGACCATTCCTGCAGCTTGTCCAGGTCTTCTTGAAGCCTCAAGCTGTCCTCCTCTGTCTTAATCCTTCTCATAATTTTGGCGTCGTCAGCAAACATTGAGAGGAATGAGTCTATACCCTCTGGGAGATCATTTACGTATATCAGAAACAGGATAGGTCCGAGTACAGAGCCCTGTGGGACTCCACTGGTGACTTCACGCCAGTCTGAGGTCTCACCCCTCACTGTAACTCTCTGCTTCCTATTGCTTAGGTACTCCCTTATGCACTGGAGCGCCCTACCTGTTACTCCTGCCTGTTTCTCCAGCTTATGCATCAACCTTTTATGGGGTATCAACCCATGTGTGTGTGTGTGTGTGTGTGTGTGTGTGTGTGTGTGTGTGTGGTGTGTGTGGTGTGTGTGTGTGTGTGTGTGTGTGTGTGTGTGTGTGTGTGTGTGTGTGTGTGTGTGTATTTCACAATGCTTTTGACAGTACAGTATGTATTTCACAATGTCTCAGTATAGTATGTCTGTGTTTCACAATGTTTTTCAGTATAATTGCGTGTGCAATTCATAATTGTTTCCATTATAGTATGTGTATTTCATAATAAATTTCAGTATAGTATGTGGGTGTAATTAACACTTTTTTCAGTATAGAATGTGTGTGTAATTCACAGTGTCTTTCGGGACAAACATATATATTATGACACTAGCTCTCCACATATGTCAGTTGCTTGATTTAGAAACTGTACTTGTAGTCGATGTCGAACCCAATGATGATGTGACGACTTATACTGAATTTTGTAACTAGCTCATCAAGATTGTAACTTGCTTAGCTAAATGAATTGTGGGGTTCAGTCCCTGAACCCATTATGTGCCTCTGTAACCCTTTCCCACAAGATGGGTATGGGGGTTGCATAATAAATGAACTAAACTAACTTAGTATAGTATAGTATAGTATAGTATAGTATAGTATAGTATAGTATAGTATAGTATAGTATAGTATAGTATAGTATAGTATAGTATAGTACAGTATAGTATAGTATATGTATTTCAGAGCATTTCAAAATATCTTGGATTGGATGCTTAATACTAAACATATAATACAGATTATTATCGACTGCCAATGATTACAAATGCCCACTATTACAGGATAACACAATGTAGCCCGTTACAAAATTATTATGTAGCCCGCAACGAGAACAGAAACGTCAAATATCGTCTCCGTGGTGCAGTAGTAACGCTTGCACAGCCCTTCACAAACGATTTGGCAGGGTCTCGTATCGGGGAGGATTGACTATAGCACCTAGGTGACCAGTATCCCCATACGGGCCAGCCCCATTTAGTGGGGGGGGATAGAAATAGCCTAAGCTACTCTATCCCTTTGAGATGTATTTTTTTCTTGTCTCAATAAACATACTTGAACTTGAACTAGCGCCAATCCTTAAATGTACTGTTCGTAACTGTTCTCTGTTCACCCAGCAGTGAATGGATACCTGTTAAACGAATTCCATCAGGCGGATATTTTTATTTGTATAGCCTATCTATAACGGTCGATCAATACATGAAAATATCATTCAAATATTTATAGAAACCTCGCCCGGTGATAAAGAGAAATTTAAACTAATCTGTCAACATTGTAGGCCTACAATGAAATGTTATTCCTCTTTCATCACTCACAATTAGAAAACAACTCAGAATCAGTCATTATTGCACCAGAGGCAAGCATCACAGAGGCTGTGGTGCTTGCCATAGAGGCTGGACTTACCTTACTTGCCTTACCTCCTGGCGGTGCTCATCGGATACCACGTGACTAAAATGAGGGCGGTTCGGGAGGGGGGGGGGTTGTCTTCAGCCCTTACCTCCCGGCGGAGCAACACATGGACCACTAAAAGAGAGCAGGGCAAGTTCTACACCCCTTGCCGCTAGAGGATAGGTTACCTTACCTTCATGCGGTCACCTTCCCCCTCCGGTTCCTCCAGGTAACTCTGAACAAAGAAATCACATTCACAGCCACAATAATCCCAACAAGGCGGTGGAGCATTTGTTTCCCCGAAACTTCCATTGTTGGAGTTTCGAGGTTCCGCTAGCAAGCCAAAAATGTCATCCACAACTTAAATTTCAAACCCTGTCACCTGAGAGTGTACCAAATGCTGTCATCTAAGTGTACCAGTTGTGCCGTTTATATACCCTACTACCTGCACTTAAGTGTGGACATATCAAGCTTTATACATCAATTTACAAGTAATTCCGAATTTGTAATTGCACTCATCTCCTTATACCTGATACATAGTCTCTCTGGCTTGGTGCCTTCTTTTTTTTATTGGTGGTGGGCTCAACGCCTATCAACTTATGGAAGGTTATAAAGGCAACAACAACAGCTTACTGACCAACTAGCAGGTATATTTTAGTCCTGAACATGGTCCATAACTACAGTAAACTTAGTGTATATGCACCGAGAAGCGGGTTACACTGAGGTGTAACCTCAGAAATGAAGAAGACATCCAATGAAATCAGCAGACTCCTATTGCCACAGTGCAGGACAGAAAACAGGGGATACTTTTCAACCATACGATTATAAAACCTTGGAACTGATAAAATCATTAGGACAAATGGAGGGACCCTTAACAAGCCGTCGGCTTCCTGTCCTCGCCGAAGACACTAGAAAGATAATGGTCCTCCGGTAAATTCAGGTAAATGTTACTTACTAAGTTACTAAATGTTACTCTAGAGTTTGCATTACCTGTGGAGGTATTTAACCAGAATTGTATCGACTTGTGTAAGTTGTTGCGAATAAATCCCTCTAATCTAACCTAATCTATGTAATATAATGTGAAAATATTAGAAGAATTAATAGTAATAACTCATATAATATAACTAATGCTCAAGAAATTCCTAAATATTTAATAACAAACTATATTGTACCCAAATCTTGGCTAAATATTCCAAGTTTGCCTCCTATAAACTTGTTCATTAGGTGACTAATTTTCCACAGCTACCTACTGGGTGTGTGTGGGATGTGATAGATAAGTTAGAACAAATGTAACTAATTCACAAATTAAAATTGCATAGCATAAAGTGCATAAAATTGCATAAAAAAGAATGTTGGGTCACAGTTACTAAACTTATTGTGTGACTGTAACCCTTTTACTCCATCACTCAGAGGATGTATTGGTTCCATAAGTTAATTTATAAAAATAGAAAGGATCGGACGATGCGATGCAACTTTGTGCAGAGCAGGCGCTGCCCGGCGGTTGGTTGCTCTAACCGAGTGTGGATGTCCCAGCCAGCTTTACCTGTCCTCCCTGAATTGCATTTACTCGCGATTTGCTGAACCAATGGGACAAGGGAGATCCTAATGTGGGTTGCTGCACGACATGTTTTTTTGCTGTCTGGTCCGTGGTATCCAGGTAGAGCGGAGAATGCAGGAGGGTCTTACCCTTTCCAGCTGTCAGCGGTGGCCAGGGGGGACGAGAAGGGTCGTGTATATACACCAAGATGTTGCTTGCACAGTCGAGCATAGTCTTCCTAGCCCAGCCCTTCAAACCCTCTTGTCAGTTAATGCAATGACTTTTTATTTTTTGTTTCTCGTCGCATATGTGAAGTTGCATCAAGCTTACTTGACCATTTCTTATAGGCCATTCCTCGTGCTCGCAACTCTTGCCCTGTGTTTGCTGACATGCCCCCGGCGCATCTGCGTCTGCAGCTTCCAACTGTGTTCTCTGTAAGAAGTTAGTACGGTTTTGTGTTCCGCAAAATTGTTATGTAGGAAGTAATAGATGTGTATTTCCTAGTGTAATGAGTGCAGTCCTACATTATTAATGTAGGAATATGCCAGAGTTCATGGTGAGGTCGGAGTATAAATGTTAAGGAAAGGTGTGGCTCAAGTGTATGTGAGAGGAATAAATTGAGAATATAAACATTTATATATGTAGATGATGCAGTTTCCTTAGCAGACATTAATGTCGACTGGTTGAGTTTCATCGATGTGTCTATGTGTGTGTATTTAATATTTGTATTTACCATCTGTGCCTGCAGAATCGAGCTATTAACTATCATGAAATGCAATGAATGTAATATGAATTTTCTACAATTATATTAAAAATGAAAACAAATCACTGTATACATGTTTATATTTATACAGTTACTCAAAGTGTAGCATATAAACTTCTCCTAGCACTAGCGCTTCTCCTTAGTGAAGATAAAATTATAATCCTAGGATAGCCAATATTTACTACGAATTAACTGTTTAATAAAATATCTACTTCTAAATTTCACAATACGAATTTTCAAAAACAAAAGTTAAAAAAAAAGAAACAAAACATCAGAAAAACCTAAATGCTGTTTTCCATTTACTTTATGGGGAAAATAATTGTTAGGAAAAATAACCATATTTCGGAATCATTTTCGAAAAAGTAATAAAAGCATAAAATAAGACGAAAACGTGTTGCGTGAACAACAATCAGAATTTCCTATATTGAACGGTGAATCGAATCTATTAGCTCATTAGAATCAGCATTTCTCATGCAGGATAGGAAGGTTGAGTCCCCTTGGCGTAGTGGTAAAACATTAGTTTGGTGCTTCGCGAGCGCTTTGACCTGGGTTCGTATTCGCCAATCCTTAAGTAACTGTAGCCTCTGTTCACTCAGCAGTGATTGGGTACATGGTTGTTAAACAATTTGGCGGGTCGTATTCAAGGGAAAATTAGGATTAAGGACCTGCCCGAAACGCTATGCGTGCTAGTGGCTGTACAAGAATGTAACAACTCTTGTATAAATAAATATAAACATATATAGTTAGTATTATTGGAGCCGCATGCAGGGTACGTTGTTGGCAGAGGAAGGTTGGTAGTCAGTGTTACCATAGTGCACTATGAAGGGTAGGAAGGTTGGTTGTTAGTATTACTGAAGCCTCCAAGCAATGTAGGACGCATAGGAAGGGTGTAGTAAAGTGTTATTGGAGCCCCGAGCAGTGTAGGGAGGCTGGAGGCTAGTATTACAGGAGCCCCATGCATGGTGGTATACACATGAAGGTTGGGTGTTACTAGACCCATATGCAGTGTAGGACGTAGAGGAATGTTGTAATAAGTGCTACTAGAGCCTCGTGCAGTGTAAAAAGGCTGGAGATCGGTATTACTGGAGCCTCATATAGGTTAGGAAGGTTGGTAGTCAGTGTTACAGACTACCAACTAGAAGGTAAGAAGGTTGATAGTCAATTTTCCTGGAGCCCAATTGCAAGCAGTGGGGCAGAGGAAGGCACAACCAGAATTAATTATTTACTCGAATAAGGTATTAAAATAGTGAGTGGGGAGTCGAGCCACATCAGACAAAGGACTCCAATCCTCGTTGCCGGAACACAAACGAGAATAGCAAAACAGGATATTTGGTTGCTCGTCGACTTTCCACACTAACTTCCTGGCAAAAACTATTGTTACCGTTAACTTACATGCGGTTTAGTATGTAAATGAATATAGTATGTATATAAATCTTCATTTATATAAAAATGGAAAAATATTTTACGAATCTTTCTATTTTTTATCGTTATTTTCTTTTCAATAAATAGGCCTAATATGTTTGCTGGTGAAACAATTAAACGGTCTCTCTAATAAATCAATACTTCACTCTATTACATATTTTATTATAGCTTTGGGGTTCAGTCCCTGAGCCCATTGTGTGCCTCTGTAACCCTTTCCACTTCCGCCCACAGGATGGGTATAGGGTGCATAATAAATAAACTAAACTAAAACTTATAAGAACTACTGATTTCATACAACTTTTTTATAATTCTTGAAACATACGCACTGGCCAATTAAAATAATAATTAGTTTAAAAACTCTCCAAACCGTATTTAAACCATATTATATATAGATAGGCCTAAGAGGCTAGGGAGCCATATACAGACCTCTGTCACACTGAAGTTTAACAGTACTAAATGTCAAAGATGCGCTATGTTGGTTATTACATAACCTCCTGTATGTCTTAGTTGAGAATTTGAGGTCTTCTAATTTGTGCTAGGATGCCACCTTATTTCCGAGGTTACATTTTGCGCGATCAATGGTCCATTTAATCTTTCAGGTTCTTTTTTTATAGACACCATTGTTTCATGTCCCGTTTATTTGTAAGGGATCCAATATTTGTCCGCCTAAGCAAGTAGTGCGGTCATCTACCTTACGGTAATATTTACCTTAAGTTAGAGATAATTTGCAATTTCTTGTATCAACATGGGTTATTTATTCAAATTTAGATTCAATTTATCTATTGAATACGGTGTATACGAGTGAGAGAAAAGGAAAGCCGTGATGAAACAGGGGTTTAAACCAGGGAGTGTTGGCGGCGGAATACTGCGTGCTGCGGCCGCCTCCCGCCCAGGCTGGCCAACCCTCACTACACTTGCAATTTACACAAGAAAACGTCATGATTGTCTAAGTGTGGTATAGAAACCTCACTCAACTCATAGATAAACGCTCACAAATTAATTAGGTGCTACTGGTCTTATGGGTTTGAGTCACTTATTCTGCAAATGCACCTGCAGACAGGTGATACTCCGTAAACAGGTGAATGCCATAAGAGTGGTTCATTTCCTGATGAGTTTATGTCAGTCTTTCCTCGTATAATGAATGTGAATAATGGAAATTGTCATTGAGTACGATACTTTTTATTTCTTGCCATGCCATGACACCGAGTCCCTTTAAGTTGAGCCCCTAAAATTCCCACGAAGTTGGCAGCTCTGCTACACCCTGTAGTCAGCCATGATGGTTCTGCAGAATCACTTTCCAGAGTGAATGAAACAGAATTTTGTGAAAATACAGAACATATAACAAAGATGGATGTGTAACAGTGCATGAACGGGATCTTAAATGCACTGAAAGGGAATGCTTGACAGAAAAAGGATCTAGAACGAGCGGTAAGCGGCGAAAACTTTCCAATCGTATTGGGAAAGTTTCTGACGAAACGAAATTGGCAAAGGAAGTGGCAAGAGTTTGTTGCACCCTGGAGCGGCCTTGGCCTTTGGTTGTTTTTGACAGGACCGGTGTAGGAGTGAGCATCGCTGGCAGCCCCGTCTGCCTGCCCGAGGGTGTGGGCGTGTTGGCCGCCATGGGCGGTGTGCGCAATTGTGTTTAGGTGGAAATCAGCTGATGTTAGAAAACGGTGTGGCTGTGTCTGGGTGACATGGTGTGGCCCGGTGCCAGTGTGGGGATTACACGGTGTGACCCGCTACCAGTGTGGAATGACATGGTGTAGCCCGTAGTCAGTGTGGGATTACACGGTGTGACCCGCTACCAGTGTGGAATGACACGGTGTGGCCCGGTGCCAGTGTGGGATTACATGGTGTGACCCGCTACCAGTGTGGAATGACACGGTGTGGCCCGGTGCCAGTGTGGGGATTACACGGTGTGACCCGCTACCAGTGTGGAATGACATGGTGTAGCCCGTAGTCAGTGTGGGATTACACGGTGTGACCCGCTACCAGTGTGGAATTACACGGTTATGGCCCGCTGCTATTTGTGGGATGACAGTGTGTCCCTCTGCCAGAGTGGAGTGACAGTGTGGCCTGCTGCAAGTGTTGGGCGACATGGTGTGGCTACTGTCAGGGTGTGCGCTGACACTGTGTACTCATCTAATTGTACTCGCCTAATTGTGCTTGCAGGGGCTGAGCTTTGGCTCTTTGGTCCCGCCTCTCAACCTTCAATCAACTGGTGTACAGATTCCTGAGCCTACCCTGGGCTCTCATTGTGGCCTGCTACCAATGTGGGATGACATGGTGTGGCCTACTGCCATTGTGGAATAACATTGTATGGCCCACTGCCAGTGTGGGATGACATGATGTGGACCACTGCCAGTGTGGGATGACATGGTATGGCCCACTGCCAGTGTGGGATGACATGGTGTGGCCCACTGACAGTGTGGGATAACATGGTATGGCCCACTGCCAGTGTGGGATGACATGGTGTGGCCTACTGCCATTGTGGAATAACATTGTATGGCCCACTGCCAGTGTGGGATGACATGATGTGACCCACTGCCAGTGTGGGATAACATGGTATGGCCCACTGCCAGTGTGGGATAACATGGTATGGCCCACTGCCAGTGTGGGATGACATGGTGTGGCCCACTGCCAGGGTGGGATGACATGGTGTGGCCCACTGCCAGTGTGGGATGACATGGTGAGGCACACTGCCAGTGTAGCATGCCATGTTGTGGCCCTCAGCCAGTTTAGGATGACAGTGTTTCCTGCTACCAGGGTGGGATGACATGGTGTGGCCTGTTGCAAGTGTGGGTTGACATGGTGTGGTCCACTACAAGTGTGAGGTGACATGGTGTGGTCCACTACAAGTGTGAGGTGACATGGTGTGGCTGCTGCCAGTGTGGGGGTGACAGTATGGCCCTTGACAGTGTAGGTTGACATAGTTGACCTAAGTTGACACTTAGGTAATTATAGTTTAGCCTACTACATGTGGGATGGTATGTTGTGGCCTGCTAGCAGTGTGGTATGGAATGTTGCGGCCTGCTAGCAGTGTGGTATGACACAATTTGATCGTCTGCCAGTGAGTGATGACATTATGGCCCTCTGTTAGTATGGGACGGTGTGGTGTGGCCCTCTGTTAGTATGGGACGGTGTGGTGTGGCCCTCTGCCAGTGTGGCATGACATGGTGTTGCCCACTGCCAGTACAGGATGACCAACCTGTCCTCAGGGAAGGCATGTTGTGGCCTGCTGCTAGTGTGGAGTGAAACGGTGCATGCTGCCAGTGTTGGGTGACACGTGACCTATTCATGCATTCACAGAACACTTGCCCACAGCAGTCATGGCAAGTTGCCACGAAGATAGTTTTATTTAATTATTTCAATATCTGATTGTTTTTTTTTGTTTTTTTGCAATATTATTATTCATTAGTGTATAAATTGATAAATTTATATAATAAAATGTGTGGAACATCACTATACAAAAAAAATATGGAGTGTATATTAGTGACACTATTATATTCTTAGGAAAACAAAAAGATACCTACATAGGTATTAGGTAGGTATCAAGTCATACCTACAATGTTTATAGTACGCACGTTGTTTTTTCTGCTATTTTAGCCTATCATGGAAACTTCATTATTTATGTAATTAGTGTACAGTATCTACATTTCGTGGACCACAATGAACCCCTAAGCATTTCTTGCGAGTGTAATAATCCAGCCATCCTCCTGTTTAGATAGTACAGTACTTACAGTAATGATGTAGACCATCATTCATATACTATACATTATTGATGGAATGACAATTTGAAAGCAGAGTTTGATACTGTACTATTGAATTTTGACAAACAGGAAAAGGTTTTGGGTTTATATTTCCAATAAAACCTTACAAAACGTAACCATTCTAAGCCTAATAGAGCACATGCTAAGGCCTAATATAATACAGTACTGTACTGTACATGTGTTATACTATTCCTAGAAATATTTAAGTTTGTTTTCAGCTTCATTTTTTTGCAGATTCTTTTTAACACTCACACTCCGTTGCCTACGCCTGTCGTCACTCATTTTTCTCTAGAGTCGTCTCGGGTGACGAGGTCCAGAGTCACTCATTAAAATATTTGTTAAAAATTTTAATTTTATCTGATCAATCTGGGAGTAGTTTCAAAATGAGCGCCTTTAGATTGCTCACAATTTGATGCCAAAATGAAAGACGTAACATGAAAGTTGATGTCAGATCACTGGAAAGATATAAATAATTTTGTGGTGATGAGCGTCCAAAAGTTAAAATTTTTGTTAAAATTCCGTTTATTGTTCTATTATTATGGGACGTGCTGTAAAATATGCGCCTTTATATTGCGAACAATTTGATACCAAAATGAAAGACGTGACGTGAAAATTTATCCAGTGTCGGTGTCAGAACACTGGAAAAATAATAAATACTTTTGTGGTCCAAATTTTAAAATATTTGCTAAAATTCCATTTATTGTTCTATTATTATGGGACTAGTTTTAAAATACGCGCTTTTATTTTGCGAACAATTTGATACCAAAATGAAACGCGTAACATGAAAATTTATGTTATCAAACTGAATGAGTACTGTACAGTATATACATTAGTCTGCAGGTGTGCCAATTGGTGCTCGTTCACAGGTAACTTGGCTTTAGGTTTTGCTATGGGGAGTCACGCAGGGCTTTTAGACCTTATATGCATATACCCCTGTAGAGAATTCTATTGCGAACACAATGATACCAAATTGAATGACGTAGCACGAGAAATAAGGTGAGAAAACTGAAATGAGTATACACATTTTACTGATTTTGCGCGCTCACGGGTAACTTTGCCGACTTTAGGCTTTGCTGTGGGGAGTCACGGTGGGCTTTTGGACCTTATGTGCATATAGCCCTGTAGGGAATTCTATTGTGAACACAATGATACAAAAACTAATGATGTAACATGAGAATTAAGGTGAGAAAACTGAAACGCGTGTACACTTTTCGGTGTCGCTGGATGCTCTCCCGCACCGAACGGCGCATGGTGTCATTTCTGCGATGCGCACGAATGGCGCGCAATAGTGTTAAGTGATGGTACTAAATTCTACTATCTAATTGTTCATAATATCAATACAGTATTATCTCCGTTTACAAATTTAATCCGTTCCCAGAGACAGTTCATAAACCGAAACAAATTTTCCCGTAAGAAATAATGTAAATTGAATTAATCCGTTTCACACTTCCAAAAATATTAATTTAAAAATACTACACTATGCACAAGTTATATCACACCTTTATTGATGACTCTTGTTGGCATATGGAAGAGTGTGAGGAGGGGGGGAGGAGAGGTGTTAGTGTTTGGAAAGGGAGTCCCCTTCCATTATAACATCAGGCAGTGATGACATTTCTGGGGTATGCACACTTACGTTTTGCAGGCATACCACTAGGACCTGGTTGTGGCTCACTGCTTGCTTGTCTTGCTAAGAATCTGTCTATAGGCGCTTGTTTTCCTTACGTTTTAACACTTGTCTGTAGTGAGACATCACATTGTCTCACTATTATGATCTTTTGTTTTTCCTCTTATTGTCATCCTCATATTTGTTTTCTTAGGTTGATTGAACCTTACCACTGACTTTCTTTGGAGCCATGGCATGATATATAATAATTACATTCATGTCCAGAAACCAAAAATGAAAGCAATGAAATTCTTTACAAAGAATTCAAGAGCGATCGCCACTAGGCAGGAGGCACTGGTAAACTAAAGCGCGCCTCGCCCTTGCCTCCAGGAACCACACTCGGTCGATCCATACATGTACAGTATCAACAGTCCCCAAGCTGGGGACTGTTGATACTCAACCGAGTTGAATTTTATAAAAATGAGCTCAAACTGAAAAATTCATAAAGTGGGGAATTCTTAAACCGAGGTTCCACTTAGTATATATATGATGGTCGACACAGTTACAAAAAAGTACTATCTAAACAGGAGGATGGGTTGAATAATAATATAACTGGTTATCAGAGTTCAGCCAAGTCACTCATATTATGCACTAAATTCTAACAGCAAGCATTGAATATTCAGTATAATATTTTTTTCATATTTTGGATGTTTTTCCATGTTTTTTTTGAGTTCAATGCTGTATTGGGGTGTCAATAAAATTATTTGTCATAGAAATGTAGAATATTGCTACACAGATATACGGTTAAATAATACAAGTTAAATATGAATTTTCTTCTCCGAGGCTATGGGTCCCTACACTTGCACCAGAGGTGCAAGTGTAGGGACCCATAGCCTTTTTCCTTACGTGTAGGGACCCATAGCCAATTTTTTTCTTGGTATAAAAAAAAGTTAAATATTATATTCTTTGAACAATAAAACATACCATTTTTGCTGTTATTACACTGTATATACACTGACATTACTGTATATATAACTATATTTTTGTGCACCATAACGAACCATTAAGGTGGTCTGGTGGGCCCAAGCTCACTATAGCATCAACGTGCTAGTCAGCTGATGACACCACCTGACTCACCAAAATACCTCCAATATAATGTGCCTATTGCTAGCTGTGAGCACATTATTGTGGCATCATTATAACTGTTGCTATTATTATTATCAGAATCCTGTTTACAAAATCATTTTGCACAAGTTTATTCTCTAAAGGAATATGTGTTATCTATTCAAGATGCTTGAAAGTACCAATTCCTCGGTAGGATCCTTGGTGAATCAGTACCTTTGATGTTGTTCGCCTTGTACGCTTTTGTTCTTGTATTGGCATCCTTAGTGATATTTAGCACCTTTTGAATATCCCAAACATTTGACAGTGTACCTAGCCTTCCCGGCTTACCTTGTGGCTACCTTCCGATGATTTCGGGGCTTAGCCTCCATGCTTCCCGGTCCTCGACCAGGTCTCCTTGTTGCTGGACTGGCCAATCGGGCTGAGAACGCAGCTGCTCGCAGCCTGACGTCTTGGTGCCTTCTATTGATAATTACTTACTTGAACATACCAAATATTGGCAGAGTGCTATGGCTGTCTGCATTGCACTGTGAACATTATAAACAGCATTTTGTTTACAATATCTAAACATTGTACGTAGTCATTATTAGTCAGGATCTTCTATGATACTATCATCACAAAATAATCAGAGTACTTATACAGTACAGTATATTTCATAATTTGTAAGTGATGCTATGGATACAAGCTGAACAGCGGTGCTGTTAGTTTTCTGCATGTGCTACCTTAGGTTGCTCGCTTGGTACTGAGGCCTTCACACCCAGGAAGGTGTCCACAATATTTTTTCTAAATACTGTACAGTATAGTGTGTTTACTGGAGTCCNTGCCTGAAATTTGATTACTGATTTATATATGACATGACTGTGTACTGAATAATATCATATACGTGAAGTGATTGCCAGTGATATCTCTGTGAGAGAAGTATAGATATAAAGAAAAGTTCAGTGATCAAGTGAGTGCATTCACAGTAAATATTATTAAGAATAGAGTAATCTTTTGGTACGGTGAAAAGCCACTGTGAGAGTATGTGAATAAGATGTTGATCGTGAGGCCAGTGAAATCATAAGTAAGCCATGTGAATGTTGAATAGTGTTTTGGAAAAAGTTAAATAAACGGGGATCGTGACAGAATTAGAAACAAGTACTAGACTGTTCCCATGATCGCGAGGGTCCGGTCAGCTGACATCTGACAGGAGACGCGTGGCGCTGCCGATGTTACCATATCGGTGCGCTCTAGAATATTATGCTATGAATGGAGCAATTGTCATATATTATTCCTGATACATTGATGCATATATATTTCTCGCTGTCTTTTAAGTAAAATACCAAAACTCTTTGTGTTTGATATCATCCCCTCCATTTATCTTGTGACCGTGTAATGATGTAAAGCAGAGTGACCTGCCTGATACTATATTACTGGAATTTGCTCTTGCCACAATTACACCTGACCACTGCAGTGTTACTGGACACTTGAAAACCAGTTGGCGACCTTGAAGGCTGCGTAAGAGTTCGGTGTCGGGGCGGGCCACAGATTGAGGGAACGATCTGTGCCCTCACTCATCTTGCAATTTAAAGGCCGGTTGTGAGACCGACTGGGGTACTCTCCGAGGCCAGCAGTGGAGCCTAGAGATCGAGGGAAGACCCGCCGAACGACGGTGAGTAAGGGTTATTGTTGGAGCAACCACCGGGAAAGGAGATCCAGTCTAATGTTGCTTTAACCCTTCTCTAACGAGCACACCGTGAAACCCCGACACCGGACAAAAGGAAGTGATAGCCGAAGCTATTTGAACCACTTCCCCGCCGGCACTCAGATGGTAATCTTGTGCATAGCATTTTATCAAATTACCTCATTTTTTGGGGCAACACGTGAGGAACACAAATGCGACCAAGCCTGAATGGTCACCAGAACTATATGCAACTGAAAACTCACACCCCGGAAGTGACTCGAACCTATACTGCCAGGAGCAACGCAACTGGTATGTACAGGGACGCCTTAGTCCGCTTTACCATCATGACCGGACAAAAGAAAGTGATAGCCGAAGCTATTTGAACCACTTCCCCGCCGGCACTCGGATGGTAATCTTGTGCATAGCATTTTATCAAATTACCTCATTTTTTGGGGCAACACGTGAGGAACACAAATGCGACCAAGCCTGAATGGTCCCCAGGAATATATGCAACTGAAAACTCACACCCCAAAAGTGACTCAAACCCATACTGCCAGGAGCAACGCAACTGGTATGTACAGGGACGCCTTAGTCCACTTGACCATCCCGACCGGACAAAAGGAAGTGATAGCCGAAGCTATTTGAACCACTTCCTCGCCGGCACTCGGATGGTAATCTTGGGCATAGCATTTTATCAAATCACCTCATTTTTTGGGGCAACACGTGAGGAACACAAATGCGAACAAGCCTGAATTGTCCCCAGGACTATATACAACTGAAAACTCACACCCCAGAAGTGACTCGAATCCATACTGCCAGGAGCAACGCAACTGGTATGTACAGGGACGCCTTAATCCGCTTTACCATCATGACGTTCATGCAGGGCGGACTGGAAATCCCTCCACTTAGTAATAGGTGTTTATATTTAGCAGAACTGGCAATACAACTTGACCAGTGTTAACAGATGTCATGCATGACACTTGCAAACCACCTTTAATGAAAGGGGTAAGTAATTATCAAAAGGCACCAAGCCGGGAAGGCTATGTAGCACCACGGGAATGAAACGTTTAGCTAAACTTGTAAAGTTTAACTAGAATATAGTTTGAAGACAATTGTGAGGGTTCGCAAGTTATTTTCAGTTAACTGTTTAGCTAACAAAAGGGACCAAAAGATGTTTTCTGGTATGTATATAAGCATTCATACACTCACTGTTTTTACTGTATTGATGTATATATTTGTATTCACAGGATGTGCGGGCGTCGCTGTGGGTTACCCTTTCGACACAGTGAAGGTAAGCTATTAGGACCATACCACTAATAGGCATGATCTTTTGAACACCACTGCCCTCTTAATTCACCCTCTTTCCTCCTTCATTGTCCATTGTGTATTCTGGTAAAGGGTATGAAGACAACTACCTAAACTTCTAAGCTTAATTTTTAGGCCTGATAAATAGAATCTTGGGTATATTTTAGCATTTATTAGCTTAGATTAGGTTGTGGCCTTCTTTCTCGGATTTTGTAATATAAATGGTAAAAAACAGCGACTCTGGTCGCAAGAATCTACATTTTGTGCATATATTCTACGGTCCCCGGAGGTGGTGTCATTGTTGGAAGGTAATCCAAAAGTGTTACTTATTGGTATATACAAAACTAGAGCTTAAAAATGTGCCATAAATTCCCCAGCTTCAGTGCGTATCTTGTAGTGGTACTTTTCTATAGGTAAAATTCAAAGATTCCCTTCCCATTTTATTTACCTATTATTCCAAATGAAATTATATTTATCAGTCAAGTCACTACTCGTCTGCAATCTTCACATTCGAAATTCCACACAAGAGGTTGCTTTAGATACACTAACCGTACGAAGTATGAGTAGGAACTGCCAAAGTCTCCGGTCTAGTAATGGCGAGGGCTGATAAACGGTGCTGGTGGGTAGCCGCATTACATAGGCGCGGAAGTATACCAGGGATCAGGGTAGAAGATAAAAAGTGGCCTGACCACTTTGGGCTTGTACCCAACTCTGGCGCAATGTTTCTGTAAAATATAAGTGGTTTAGTTCCCTTTCATGACGTTTTGATACATTTGCAAATGAAGCAAACTGGTCAAAGAAAAATTTTAGGAAATAAAGTTGAAAGACAAAAGAAAAGATAGTACTGTTGAGAATTATGGAAAGTTAATGTGCAGTAGAGAATGGACCGATGACGGAAGCGGTCTTCGTATCATTTAGGTGAAATGTGGATAGCCAATTACTGAATAATGATTGAAGTCATTCTAAATTATTAAAACGTATCAAAGGATAATAAATTTGCACAATTCATCAAATAAGGTACCAAATGTCAGCTTAAAATCTGTTCTTTTGTTAGTCACATAGCGGTAAAGGTGACGGATAGGCTATTTGTGAAGACTACTTTGTCGCATTAATTACTGTTCAGCGGAATTCAGAACTCGAGCTGTGGTTGGCCGAGAGGCTGGTGGGTGGGCCTTACGGCGACACACCACCTCCAATACCCAACCAGGAGAACCGATCAACTTCATTTACTCAGCAGTGTGGGGAAAGGTGTTGCTGGCATACCGACGTGCAATGAAGGTTGACCCAATAGGTTTAGTGCCAGGTTGTTGCAGGTTTGGCAATAAATTTAGATTTCTATCTAGGAGGAAACGGTAGTGAAATTTTTTTATCTATGCTGGTAAGACTTCTGAAAATTAATTTAGCGACGAACTTTCAACGAGAAGCCTATAATTCAATTAAAATAACTTGTCGGTTTAATTTATAAATTTATAATTTTTGAAATTTATAAATTCAAATTTATCGGTTTTCAATGTATAGATATTACCAAAAATTTGGAATTTTATAGAGGAATTAAAGTGGTACATACAGGAATTTTCAGTTTAGAAATTAATAAATTTCATACATTTTAAAAGTACATTAAGCATCACTGTAATTAGTACTATGACGAAGTCTTGCCTGAAATTTAAAATACATAATTTCAGCCAGCTACAATAGTGTGCAACTTTAATTCAATAAATTATAACTGTTCAGTGTATTTTGAGGTATTTAAGAGATTAAAAAGTTTAAAGTTAATTGCAGTTATTTTAGGTTTAATTTTAATGTGCACAGGTTAGTGACTACTATCTTAAAAAATAATAACGAGAATGTTTCTTCATACACTGAAGAATGATCCGTTAAATATAGTGTGGAGCGGAAACTGGCTTCAGTTCTTCCTTTTAATGTGGTCAGTTATCAAGCGAGGTTAGCCAGCCAGCCAGCCAGTCGACCTTTAAATAATAAGCGCATCTGTAAAGCTTCACAACGAAGCACTTCCTGGCAATATATATTTTCTTAATTACCCAGAAGGCTGTGTACATGACAAAGGTGATTGTAGTAAATAAAACCGAAAAGCACAAAATTAAAGTACACATGAAAGTGATCACGGCTTAATCTGCAACACCACAATGACGCTGCCATAATTACCCTAAAATAAGATATAATTTACCATTTTGATGAAAGAATACCGCGGTCTGTGTTGGAATTTGATTGGTCAACCGGACGGTAGACTACACATTTCCCGTAACTATGCGCCCCGTGGTTTGTGGTCAGCCTCTGGCTCTCCGTCACCGTCGTGTCTTTGGTATACTTGCTTCAAGAGTTGTATAATTAGTCTGGCTAATACTTTTGTTTTCACCCGAACATAATTGGCTCCTTCGGAAAACTAATAAAATTGAAGGACTAATAGTTCCAATAAACTGTGTAGCCAGCTTATAAAGATAAGTTAGCTGTGACAATTTAATCCCAGGGCAGGTAAAGAATATTTATCACTCACAGAATATTAAAATACTAGACATCATTCAGTATGACAATAAGAGCAAAAGAATAACCATTTTAAAGGTATATTAAAAGGATTTTGTCACTGACATGGAATAAAGAACTTAACATCTATTAGCCTTTCCTAGTCTATAGTAAAAACTTTAGCTAGTTAAATGCATACTACTAGATTTACTTTCTCGCTGATCCATTGTCATTTTAAATACTCTCATTCTTTTCACTTTTGAGTGTTACAAACCCGAATTTGTTTCATAGCACAAAATAATCCCTGGGTGTGCTTTCTAATTAACATACAGAACCTATTAACCTTCGATGTATTTCAATCTATCTACTTCGCTTAAAGTAGTTTGCCTTCCCACAGGTCCGCCTCCAGACCCAAGACTTCAAGAACCCGATGTACAGAGGAACCTGGCACTGCCTTAGCGACACAGTCAAGAAAGAGTCGGTAAGCTTGCAGTAATTGTTTCGGTTCTTGAGGATTAGCCTATAGATAGATTCTTTGCATTAGATTGTCACCTGCGGAATAAGACGGTCCATAGAAGCACTTACAGGTGTAAATATAGTAGATACTAGTGGGACCATATCTTCCGTTAATTCTGGCCCAATTGACAACTTGTTTCTGTGGTTGGCAGGTTCGCGGCTTGTACAAGGGTATGTCGTCACCGATGGCTGGAGTGGCAGTTGTGAATGCTATAGTCTTTGGCGTCCACGGCAATATGACTAAACACCAGAAAGACCCCAGCTCACTCTGGTACGTAATGATCAAGCTGTTTACTTTTCTGAATATTCGGAACGATATAATAGTGATCTTGTATACTCGGTGGTCTTATTTTTAATAACTTCAAAATTAAAGTTAAGGATTTTTATAATTTTAGCTTAAGTAATTATTGAACTCGCACACAATAACTCTAGAATAGTAAACCTGCTGTACCTTTCTGTATATTAATCCAATTTATAACGGTTAGGCCTTCAGTTTTAGAACAGTGGAGGTAGTGTGGGTAGTATGCACCTGGCGTTACAGCTGCCCTCCCACAGGTCGCAGATGATGTGCGGGGCCACTGCTGGCTTCTGCCAGTCCTTTGTATCTTCGCCAATGGAGCTAATTAAAACCCGCGTCCAGATACAGACAGAAGCCTCAGTAACGAGTGTAAAGAGCCTGACCACTGCGGCAACTTCCTCCAGTACAATAAACCACTGCGCCACCTACAGCAGCCCGCTCGACTGTTTGAAAAAGATATGCACTACGGAGGGCTGGCGAGGGCTCTTCAGGGGGCAACTCATCACTGTCGCCAGAGACGTTAGTAATTGTTCTTTTTATTTTCTCTAAAACAAGATGCTTTAATCATAGTGACAACACATTGATTAAAGGACCCAATATCAATGGGGGGGGGGGATAATTGACATTAAAATGTGCACCTGATTTTTAATGTTAGGTAACCCAACTGATCTTGATTTCTTATATTCCACATACATCAAATATTTGTTAATGGATTATTAACAATTAACTAGGTAACAAAAGCTGTTTACGTGCAGTGACAACTGATAATGCTACACAATATTTTTTTTTCGTAAATTTCCTCTTAGTATATTAAACCAGTTCTTACAGTGGAGATTATTTGCTACTTCTAGCAACGCTAAAGATCACCCTTATCGGCTCGGTTTTCAGTCAAGATGTGGACAAATACAGGGTCACGCACTTCATATAAAAGGTTCCTTTTCATATACAAGACTATTAAATGGTTACAGATTTTTGCCACCCCTGTCTGGAAGCCTAGTAACTGGAGGACAAACCTGCCGGATTTGAGGGGGTTAACTAACATTCATTGGCTTCTATTATTTTTCAGATCAGCGTAACATAATTTGGAACTTTAGTTATTATTCACGCATAACTGCTATGCAAGTAGTAACATATGTCGTGCGACAATTAAATGAAACTCCCCATCAGGTGTTACTGAAGATAATGCTTTCAGGTGCCAGGATTTTCTTCGTATTTCGTCACCTACGAGTACCTGAGCCGCTCCTGCGCAGCCAGTGATGGCAGCATCCCTGCTTGGGCCGTACTTGGTGCTGGAGGCTTTGCTGGCGCAGCTTCTTGGGTTTTGACTTACCCCATGGATGTCGTAAAGTCCAGACTCCAGGTGAGTGAAAAAATACTTAATCTTACTCGGGGGTACATTTTACTTACTCAACTTTATTAGAACAACGGTAAAGAACCGTAAGATAAAAGCACAATAAAATCTCTCCTGTAACGTCGCATAGTAATCATTAAATTTTATGGACTGCAGAATATAAAGCTCAAATCCTAAGTTTAACGATCTTTCTTACAGGCTGACGGTATCGGTGGCGTTACCAAGTACAAGGGCATCATTCACTGCGCCAAAACAAGCATAGCAGCGGAAGGTATTGGTGTAATGTTTCGTGGCCTGAACTCTTCCTTACTGCGCGCATTCCCTACCAATGCCGCTACTTTCGCAGTCGTCACCTGGACTCTACAACTGTGTCGACTTCGGGAGGCTCGTAAGGACTTGCCTCAGTCCTGGAGGGAGGTACTTGAGGGGGGCGAGGCATTGGTCAAGGCAGCAAGCGTACCAACCTCCTTCGAGCCAACACTGAACTTCCAGACCCAGTGGCAGAGCTCACTGGCCTTCCTACCCCAAGTTATGGCAGACTCAACCATGGGCCCTGGTATTGAACAGGAAGAGGAAACTAGTGGAGAACCCCGCCAGTGTGACTGTGGTGGTGATTATAGTAGCGTTGCTGCTTCCATAATGGGAAGAATACCAGAGTTGTTGGGTAACGACGGTATGGGTCATAACGGTGTGTGGAAGAGTCGTGGTGATATACTTTGTTGCACTAGACCCTCATTATGGGCGCTCACCAAACACCAACACAACCTTAGTATAGTCTTGTAGTAGTTTCCATGTGTTCACATAAGATGCTGCTAATTTTGGGTGACATAAATTATTTTAATTTTTATAAGTTTTCAAGTGGTAAAGTACTACCACTCAATATTATATATATATATTGACGGCAATGTCGTTTTGTGAGGATTTTAACTAATGACAAAACTGTTCTGTCCTTTGGCAGTACTTAACATAATTATATATGTAGATGGTATGAATAACCCTCTTATAGAGGGTTTTTAATTTTAAAGTTTGTGTGCAACTATAGGGTAAACACACTATTTTTAGTAAAATTATTTACTTTAAATGCTTTTAAAGCCCATTATCTCGTTAAATAAGATAAAAAAATTGCTCGCATTTCCTTCAAACCAAACACATTGCAGGTTGTCTGTCGGAAGAGCATTTTTATTTACTTTTAGATCTTGGAATCTGTAAATTAAAAGTATCCTAATCTAAATTAATAATTTATTATTATTGCCCCCTTGCGAACACTGCTGAGACCTTGGCCTTCTATTTTAAAATAATAAAAGTAAGGGGAGCAAATGTATTTTTTTGCGAGATGTAAGAAGTTATCTTAAATATTCGGAAAAAGGGTAACCCAGATTTCCTTCGTGATCAGGTCTTGATAGAGCGCCGCCCTGCTCCTTATTGTCCCTCTTACGGTCGTGCATATCCTTGTTGCATGCCCACATTTCGGTAGCCTTTAAATGGAAATAACATCATTAAACCACTCCCACTGAAAGGGCATTTCAATGTTACATCTTGAAGCGCAAACAAATCTATCAATGTCTTTAGTGTAGGACATGTATAGTTTCTTGTGGAAAGGCCAAGAAGTTTTTAAAATTCCGGATTTTAGTTGTTCTTTATCTTTAAATAGTTCGGACACTTGAGGAAAACCATTGATGCTGTTGGTAACAAATGTATACTTAGGAATCTACTGGAACTGAGACTGGTGCTTCTGACGCCACTGCAAAACTTGGACCTACAAAGAAAGTACGCAATTTTTACTACGGATAATGATATTCGGAACGCAGATAAGTTTGTCAATAGCTGAAGAATTTTTTAGCTCTTCGACGTGAGTTCTTTATACGCACACAAAGGTAGACTGGACAGTGTTGCATAGAGGCAGCTCTGAATAGCTCATAAACAGTGCTTGGCCACAGGTATAAACTGTCAAAAGGTGAATATTTAGTAAAGCTTTAACATTGACAGTTTATACCTGTGGTCAAGCACTGTTTATGAGCTATTCAGAGTTGCCTCTATGCAACACTGTCCAGTCTACCTCTGTGTGCGTATGATAGAATTTTCACGTCGAAGAACTAAAAAAAATTCTTCAGCTATTGACAAACTTATCTGCGTTCCGAATATCATATTTTTTGTTTTACTTAGGCGGTGTAACAACTTCTGCTCTGTTGAATCTTGGCTAAAATTTAATTGGGTTTGTAACTGCACTGTTGGATAATGTTCCCCCTCTGACCGTTAATGGACTGTCATGTTCCAAAATATTGAAATTGCTGTGTTGGAAAGAGGAAATAAGTCATGAATTTGATAATTGTTGGCCAATCTCTGCCGATAATATATTTTTTAACGATTGAAAAGTTCCAAATGGAGGGTCCTAAACGATTAAAGTAAATTACTAAATTTACATAATTTTATGCGATTCGTGTAATTTTTTAAGTTGATAAAATATGATTAAAAGTGTTCAAATGATTGTATTTTGTAAAAATTTATTTAAAAATGTGCTACATAGCCTTCCCGGCTTGGCGTCGTCTTTCATAATTTAGTTACTTTAAAAATAGGCATATCATTATTATAGTTTTGTAGTCTCATGGCTTTGGTAATTTTAATTTTTAGTCGGATGAAGCCAAAATAGTCAATTACCATAACGTGGAAATGTTTAACTTTACTGCTTGAAAATTGGCGGAAAGATTCATGGACTGTATTTGTTGATCCCGAGCCAAGAGGAATTAACCAGCATTTTGTGGCTGCAGCGACAAATCGCAGAATTCTTCCCTATTACCTGGTATTTCCACAAAGGTTTCAACAATGTCGAGAGTACGTGATTTAAATAAAACTTGAAATTTTAAGCAACTATTCCGCTGGGTTGTGAAAAATGCTCGAGAAATTGTTTAACTTACTAAAAAAAAAAATCCAATCCTTCGAACTGGAGACTGGTGCGATTGATTGATAACTATATTATTCATTATGTATAGAGCTATATTACTCACCTGCACAACACTGGAAAACAGGAGCGGACAATTTTAAAATATAACCAGGGAGTACTTACCCGTATATCCCAGCAAAGGAAACCTTTTTCCAATTTAAATAACATTCAATACGATATTATGCAATGGTAAAAGCAATTTTCAACAGCTCGACCATGCATCATCCTAGTTATCGAACAAAGAACAGTGGTTGCATACCAATACTTAATATCATTGTCTTTCAAACACTAGAAACTAGTTTGTAGTTACAAACCTTGTTGCCTCTAACAAGATACTTTAATTACATTTTTATTAATATAACTAGTTTCAAATGTCTTTTTTTTTTTTTTTTTTTTTTTTTATACCAGCAAAAATTTAATCCAAAGTTTGGCAATTTTCTTTAATGATAAATGGTCGGTCTATATTTTAAATAAACTTGGTACTGCAATTATGAATTTTTAATATCCTATAATTTAAAATCCAATAGTCTAAAATGTTTTAATTTTATATTGCCTCAAATAAAAGCTTTTCAGACAATGCACGATTCTTATTTATTCAATTATATATGACTAGTTAACAAAGTTAATTTTTTTTTGAGGTACGACTAAATGTTCTGTTAATTTTACAGACCGTGCATAATATATCTGTTAGCTTGTCGCTTGGGGAATTATTAATGTTTAAACACTATATACCAATCTTCTAGTAGAAGCCTCTCCGAAAAAAAACTGAAAAGTATTTAATAAAATTATATTTGCCAATTATTTATATAATGTTAAATGGCTGCTCACTTAGGAAGAAAGAATAAAGGTACTGTCTTAATCTTAAAAGAGCAGGTCTTAATTTAAAAAGTATCGAACATGAAAATTTATTCACCTTTTTGACTAACTCAAATATTTAAAGACAATTTTGAAAGTAAATTGGCTTTCCGTCAGGAAATTCAATTGTCACAAATGGTGCTTGCCATTAGTTGTAAGGGCGAGCTACCTATCGGATATATAGGCATGAATAGTTTATATGTTCATATTTATTCACAAATGCTTGACTTGCATCAAGCTCATACAAATACATCTATATTAAAGATAACGATGACTTGAAAATTTTGCAATCACAGAAAAAACACAATCATATAAATTTGTGGGTTTTCAAAACAATATTTTTTTTAAAACGACGTAGTATGCTCGCGGTCGATAAACTGTAGTTTATTATAATTCTTGCAATGTTTCAGTATCCGGATTTACATGGCTAAACTGGTAGGAAGTAAAGAGCACTGGTTCACCAGTCTTTCACTACCGCATCCAGATTGTTTTCACTTTAGAAACCCTGAGTGCTTTACAACCTGAAAACTATTACCCTTTTTTTATAACTACATAAGTAATTCCCTAATGTACCAAAGAACATTGTTATTTTTTTTTTTTTTACATATGCCTGATGTAGTGTCCATAAGAGATTAATGCCTTCCATTCCCTTTGGGATAAAATCTAAATCTTCTAATTTC
The DNA here is from genome assembly GCA_020271785.1 of Procambarus virginalis. Taxonomy (NCBI): domain Eukaryota; kingdom Metazoa; phylum Arthropoda; class Malacostraca; order Decapoda; family Cambaridae; genus Procambarus; species Procambarus virginalis. The sequence continues at coordinate 2,290,621 of WNGS01167840.1, read as the reverse complement.
AACGAGCTAACTTAATTGTAACAGTAGCACTGTACTGTCTTGTTAAACATTTATCCTAATTACCTAATGCAAACCTAGAATAAAAAAATCAGAGCCTCGTAAGCCTACTGTTCTCTAACTTGCTAACCAATCATGTATCCCAGTTTTGTGTGTATTGAAGTGCAAGTTTTAATACCTTAACGTCTGGGTTCTGCCGTAATTAACACATTTGAGCTATGAATCGTTTTTTTATTTAGATCATCTAAAACTGACAACTATTCATGCATCTGTTTATGGTACGTTAATGAAAGACTTTACCACAAATATTCATAAGATTTTTTCATTTTTGTAAAACAAAAATTTCTAATTTGTTCCTAAAATTTCGCCAAAGAAAATGACTAACTATTCAACAACGGTGCTCATTTGTATTATCCAGTGGCGCTTATGTTTCTACTCGTTACTGGAAGATCAGCTGAAATAAAAGAAATCCCTTGTCGAGAGCTTTAAGAAATGTATCCAGTAATGGGTTGAAACACCCCTTTGTGTGTTACTCAAACCTTGTGTTGTGTGTTGGCTTTCTCCAGCGCTCTTCCTGACCGACTTCCAGCAAGCTAGATAATGATAAGAACCCATCATACAAAATTAATACAGTACCTATAATTACTATACAAAATATGTACTGTTGAACCTAAAAGAAGTCTACGTTTTGAACTACTGTATTGGGATACTAAGGGGCATTAGAAAACCGGCAATCTAACCTAACATTTTTAGGCATAATATTAGCAAACATAAGCCAAATATAAACAATCCTAAGACTAGCGCAATACAGATATTGTATGTACTATTTTAAGCTTGAGATGACATTAAGTTGTTTTTTCTTTATCTGGCTTTTTACGCAATTGACAGTACAAAATTATTTTTTTGTGGCCAACTCTACAAATTTTGTACATATATGCCATAGTATATATGTACTATAATTCCGGAGGGATATTTTTCGTGATCTGCAACATATGCTATTGCACTGCAAGTTTTGGTCAAGATTCCACACATCAATCGCTCTTGCCTAACTGATTGTAATAAATAACCGAACCCCAACACATGACAAATTTTAGCTGAAAGTGATGACGTTTCTGTCCGTCCTGGAACCCCCCCCGCCATTGATGATTTTGTAACTATCTCACCAAGATTGTAACTTACTTGGCTAAATGAATTGTGGGGTTCAGTCCCTGAGCCCATTATGTGCCTCTAACCCTTTCCACTACCGCCCACAAGATGGGTATGGGGTGCATAATAAATAAACTAAACTAAACGTCCTGGACCCTTATCAGGTCGTGACTAGGGCAAGTTCAGGACGGACAAAAATACTGTCACATTTCATGCGAGTTTGGTTATTTGTTGTGGCCACGTTATTTTGACATTCTCTGCACAGCTTGTGATATTCTCCATTATTTTATACTGAAAAAATATTAATGATGCAGATTATTTTTGTTACGTTACTGTGGTATTCTGGGGATACTGTATCAATGAAAAATGGTCTTATATATATATATATATATATATATATATATATATATATATATATATATATATATATATATATATATATGTCGTACCTAGTAGCCAGAACGCTCTTCTCAGCCTACTATGCAAGGCCCGTTTTGCCTAATAAGCCAAGTTTTCTTGAAATAATATATTTTCACAAATTTTTTTCTTATGAAATGATAAAGCTACCCATTTCATTATGTATGAGGTCAATTTTTTTAATTGGAGTTAAAATTAACGTAGATATATGACTGAACCTAACCAACCCTACCTAACCTAACCTAACCTATCTTTATAGGTTAGGTTAGGTTAGGTAGCCGAAAAAGGTAGGTTAGGTTAGGTTAGGTAGGTTAGGTAGTCGAAAAATAATTAATTCATGAAAACTTGGCTTATTAGGCAAATCGGGCCTTGCATAGTAGGCTGAGAAGTGCATTCTGGCTACTAGGTACGACATATATATATATATATATATATATATATATATATATATATATATATATGTATATATATATATATATATATATATATATATATATATATATATATATATATATATATATATATAATCTATCTGATTGAAGCTAAGTCGAGGATGTTTACCTGGAAAAGGAGTTTCCATAAATCTACTCTTACATATAGGCACTTGCACATACAGGCAATGGTCCTCTGAACCCATCCTCCAATAATTACAGTACATGTAGCGACTGCGGAAACGTGACTACAAATACGGATTGTTGGAGCCCCCTAACAAAAGGGCCACTTTTGTACTATTGTAACAATGTCTTGAAAGAAAAAATCAACAACCCAATCATCACCCCTAGGCCCAATGTACTCAATCTTAGGCTTAATGTAATACATTTGTGCTATACTAGACCTAGGGGAGATCAGATTAAGATAATTTGTTTCTCGTGATCTTCATAATATCAACGGTACAAGACTAAAAAAAATTGTAGCAGTCCACATTTTGTACATACAGTATACTCCTCAGTCGCTACACGTACCTCACGTTTTAGAGGATACATTGGTAAATATATAAGATGCATCTCTATACACTTGATAAACATTATTGTATGTAAAAAAGATCACAGAGTAGTAATATATGTTGCTGTGGCTGGTTAAGTGCCATTACCTGATATTAGAAAACGATCGCAAACATTCTTAATAATTAAGGTTATTTGGGCACTAATGGTGATGTCACCCACTTCACCCCACACTTCTTAGGTGTTGTACACTGCCTGCAGGAGGGACTTGTACATTGCATACGTAAACACCAAATCCAGTTATAAGAATGATAATTGTCCAGGACGATTATCAAATCTTGAAATAATTATCGTCCAGGGCCAAGATTCATCAACCATTTACGCATCTTCTTACGAAATCTGTATATTTTTTCATCAAAAATGGCGGCTTTGTTTACATGTATTAAATAGTTTAAGAGCTTCGAAACTTAACAATTCAAAGTTATTACTGTTATAAACAACGTAGGTGTTTCAGAGTTCAAACTACTTATTAAATGTAAACAAAGCCGTCATTATTGCTAAAAGTTTCACAGGATTCGTAAGTGAATGTATAAATTTCAGGACTAGCCTATTCCAGGACGGTTTCAAGTCATAATGATTATCGTCCAGGATGGACATAAACACCATGCTTCCGTATTTATGGTACAGATTTTAACTTTTTTATAATTAAATTAAATTATTATTTAATACATGGCACAAGCAAGTTATTATGAGGCTAGACACAATGTGTCGTAGGGATCTTGAAGTAATACCAATTATCAAAAAAAGAAAAGTAACATTTTACAGGAATGCATGTCATATAAAGCAGGTGTGTTTGTGTGAAATTATATCATCAATCAAATTAAGTGAAATATTGTAAATAATCAATAATTAGTCGAATGAAGACATACTTAGTATGCTTACCTTACCTTGAGTATACCTTGAGGTGCTTCCGGGGCTTAGCGTCCCCGCGGCCCGGTCATCGACCAGGCCTCCTGGCTTACCAACATATCAGGACAAAGATGCATCTAGCTACATTACTGATGCATTATTTTGTGGAAAGCCTTATCATTCAGTGCCAACCTTAGTATATGTCAACCCTAGTCGGACAGTGCCAATCTTAGCGTATGTCAAACATGGTCTGACAGTGCCAACCTTAAAGAGTCGAGTGTCAAAATAGCAAAATGAAGTTCAACCAAATTTAAGGTTGCACATATTTATTAACGAATTCAAAATATTAGTTTGACTACCAAATTAGTAAACAAATAAAAACACTTTCTATTTGAAGCATAAATCTATTGCAATAATAATATATACCCATCTTCTGACACGCGCACACCCATGGAATGACAGAAAAAGGAATGTCTGTGGAACAGATAACACTTTATCCCACTGGTGTTAAATATGATACTTTGTTTTACTTGACTTAAACATTATTAATGTTACTCATAATAATTCTTATTTAATTTAAAATTCTCTTATACTGTATGCGATGTAAAGCAGTCTTTATCAAATTAGTGATTGGAGTTAGTGTCACAGCGAATTTGTAATGAGTTGGCGATTAATTATTACTCCAATAATAATTAAATTATATATTTTGTAGTAACATCTACAAAATTAAGTATTATGTGTCACATAATTAAGCTAATGTGTCACTGAAAGAGCAAGGGTAAATTACTAAGGTCTATACACAAGCTATCCATAAAAGATGAAATCAGTAGATAGGCCAGATCCACGATTTGTCTCGATAACTTTGATCTTACCTTTTTTCAATTTTGTACACACTAAGCTCTTCCTCTAGGTTACCTTGGTGCTGTGGGATCTTGAGCAGTTATGTATATCTTACATGACATGATTCAAAATGGGTGTTCTGTATAATTAATATACAAGAGATGTGGTATTGCTAATTTTGTGGAACATATGTACAGCATATTCTACATTTTTCATATATAGTACAATGAATATAAAAACAGGTTCCCTGAACAATGCTCAATATACATAGTGAGTTTTGATTTTGAGTGAGATATAGGTATTGTAAACTAATTCCATCATGTGCAGCATCCTGATATAAAAAGTAATTAATATTACTCCGAGGCACTATGTACTATCAATATAAGTGCAACCAACACCCTTGTCTTGCGTTCAGGTAACGGCCTGTCGAACATTGGAACTTATGTACACATCACATCCTGTCTAAATGATGCCTGGCAAGATTTTCATCACAGTTAAAAGGCATAAAAGTTTACCTAAATTTTGGGTAATTTATTGGGTGCTACCAAAGGATTAGACATCTGGATGAAATTTCGACCTGCTGCTCTATAGTCATAAGTGCAGGTGTGTGTCTCTGCATAACGATGCTGAGCACAGAAGATGCCACCACAGCGACATTCGTAAGTTGTTGCAACACCAAGACGTTTGGAACACTGCTGGCACTTTTGTTTCAGGCGCCCTTTCCGCCGAGGTGTGAAAGGAGGAAGATGGGAGGAAGCGACAGATACTTTCCCACTTCCTGGGCGCCGGTTGAGGAAACGTGCATCTTCAGGAGTAGTCCGTCTGGAAGCTCCACCTTGACTTCGCATCAGACCCCGCAATATATCTCTCTGTTCTCGTGACCCAGAAGCCACCAGAGCACCTGGCCCTGGGGAAGGTGGTGTCCCACCGCGACTTCGTAGGGATGCCAAAGACACTGACACGGAGTTGGTTTTGTGGCTACGTGACAAACCATTACTAGTTGACAGGTTATCGGATAAATTAGGCTTAGGAAAAGTAGTTTCTGGTGGAGAATTAGCCAAGTGATGCGACTGTCGTGAATTTCCTCTTGATGAACCTAGAATGTCACACAATTTACGAAGATTATCATCGGGGGCCCGCAAGTGTATACGCTCGCCAATAGTGCTCAGATCACCTGAGGTTCCTGGCCGCCGTTCTAAAACCTCAGGAGAAGTTTTAGGCCGGATGTGCGCAGTATGTTGAGCTGAACGCATAAGCGCTTGGTTATGAGATCGATTAAGGCGGCCATCATCATAACGACGAGTACGAGTTCTAGTAGTTTCAGGAAGCATATAAAGAGGCTTAGAGACATCTCTTCTGGGCCAAGCCTCAAAGGTATCTCTGTCACCTTCACTCTCGGTTCCATGGCCTCCAGAGTCCGTCCCTTTCCCGTGTTTTACTATTGATTTGCGATAGGAATCATAGTGTTTACTTTGCACTTGAGTATTAGGAGTGTCTGGAAGAGGAAATAACCGTCCTCTTCCTGTGCTTTCATTTACGGAGTTTAATCTACTGCGGTCACCTTGTGGACGGATATTCTCTAAGGGCTTCTTTCTGCTAAAATCAATGGGAATAGGATTGACATTGGGCAATTCCTTCAGGGTCGGTCTTGCAATGCTTGCTCGAACAAACTCTGAATGTTCCTGGGTAGTGGGCCGTGAGACTCGTCCACCCCGGCGGTTTACCGTGCTGAGAAGCTTACTCCCGCTATGCTGGCGTGTACTAGACCTCGAACTTCCAACTGCAATGCGAGTTAGTCCCTGGGACAAGTCCAGCTTCGAAGAGGGCAGGTCCTCGTGATTCTCGGTTCCAATTTTAGAAGATCGGCTTAATGATCTCCTTGAAGGGGGCGATACTTTCACCTTTTCACTTTTTGCCTGAAAAGATGAAATTTTTTGTTGTTTTAGATTCAGCTACTTGGAACAAAATTTCTATGTAGCACGAGCTACAGATGAAATATGAAATAAGCAGACGAGGAGTCATAATAACGTGGCTGAAATATGTTGACCAAACCACACACTAGAAAGTGAAGGGACGACGACGTTTCGGTCCGTCCTAGACCATTATCAAGTCGATTCCATGCACAATCGACTTGAGAATGGTCCAGGACAGACTGAAACGTCGTCGTCCCTTCATTTTCTAGTATGTGGTTTGGTCAAATATGAAATAATATATATGATTCTATGTGTGTATATCACGAAAATAAACACGCGATTAAAAATATGACAGTGTCAGACCACGGAGGAAAATTGAAACAGGAATTTTCTTAAGTACTTTCGTATATTAATACATCTTCAGAAGGAGTCAATATGGAAGGAATATGATTCTATGAACATAAAAATAGCAAATTGCAAAAGGCCTCTTTGTCCATGCAATGCAGCTCATTGAATAGTCAATGCCTTTGATAAAATTTTCTTGTACAATTATAAGAGAAGATCTGTGCTTTACTCAAGAACATTTCCATAAGCTTAGCATGTGGATGAACGCGATGACAGTGAGAGAGGAAGAGCGATTGATCAGCAGTTTGTGCTCAACATATACATGGCAGGAAAATCAATTATCAGGAGAAAGTACTGAGCATATTTGGTTAAATATGACCGCATTGCTGGCAGTGCTGCTCTTACAGTACAGTGTAAGCTTTCTATGCTTCTATTTTCTTACTCTCGGGATTACGAAGAGCAATCGAGTTACCGAAATTCATGGTAAAGAAACTCTAATGGTTATTGAAGGGTATATTTTCTTCGTTTCGTTTCACTCCGGAACATCTTCAGGAAAGGAATGAATATACGAGATTGATGAAGGTTAAGCTACGTAAGAGGTGGCACGGGCATGAATAGCCCGTAATAATATACAAGGTGTAAATTTATCTTAAATTCAGACATGAAAGAGGTGAAGTTGTGAGGATTGTAAGGTGAAGTAATCACACACAGGTGAAGAAATAGGGGCATAATGGGATGGATACCACTGACCAGAGAAGACTGCAAATACTGCACGCTATACTCATAAAAAACCCACCCTAAATATGTAGAGTGACGATTTCGACACCATTGTCTACGTTTAAATCCAGACCTAGCCTTACAGCACCGGATAACGCAGCCCGTCCTTAAAACAAAGACCCAAAGTCCATTCCATGCACTCACCAAACCCCCTATTTATGAATGAAAAACGGCAATCCCACAACTGATGACGTTCGAACACTTTCGGAACAAGTGCTTCACTGGCGAATTTTGTTCGAACCACAACGCTGTAAATACTTCACGCACGTACTACAAATACAAATAATCGCCAACAGATCCTAAACACCTAACCTAACCAATGCCTAAATATGTACAATATGATAATATCAAATAATATTAAATAATATTTGAGAAAATTTCTGCTTTGAATGAACACAATGTTAAAATTTCTGAATGCGTCTTTGGGGTCGACCACTGGATGGAATGGACTTACCCAGTGTTTGGCATCTATATTCTATTGTCAACAACAAAACCAGTTACGCAACAGCATTAGAAACTTGCATCATCTGCACCTGTCTTCTGGTTTAGTGTCGTGCTTTAGGCTTTCCAACCGTGGGAGCTTTATTATCACCGACACACGGCTTACTGCCCAACCAACAAGCATACTTTAGCATTAAACATAGTCCAGGACTAACGTAAACTCGGTGTATATACACCGAAAAACTAGGTGCACTTGTCCATATATATGCAGGCGATGAGTCACAATAACGTGACTGAAGAATGATGACCAGACCACACACTAGAAGGTGAAGGGACGACGACGTTTCGGTCCGTCCTGGACCATTCTCAAGTCGATTGTGTCGATATATATATCTCAAGTCGATATATATATTTCCCCCTTGTCCAGTCTTTTTAGTTTGGTGTTGGATTTGAGGCCTATCAACCTTTGGAGGGTTATGAAAGCCTATCAACCTTTGGAGGGTTATGAAAGCCTATCAACCTTTGGAGGGTTATGAAAGTCTATCAACTTTTGGAGGGTTATGAAAGCCTATCAACCTTTGGAGGGTTATGAAAGCCCATCAACCTCCGGAGGATTATTATGACCACCACAATTGCTTACTGATCAACCAAGAAGTATATTTTTGTCCTGATCATGGTCCAGGACTAAAGTAAACTGTGTTATACACAGAGGAGCAAGGTACATCTTTTTGTGTATATATCCCTTGATCCAGTCTTCTTGAATCATCCGTATATTAATGACAATCGATTATTTAAAAACACGTATCCCACATGGGTATAACCACCCCAGCATGTCATACAACTTTGTAATAAAGCGACAGTATTACTATTATTACTATTTCAGCATTAATAGTATTATTTGCCAGAAATGAAATAAAAGCTTCTAAAGGGACAAAAAAATATATATGATAATAATCCTCCACACCCCAGAGGGATTCGAACCCAGATAGCCAGGAGCACTATGCACCTTGGCGTACCTGGTACCTTATCCACACGACTGTACAAAAATCTTGATAGTCGCGAGACTATTCATCCAAAATCCGACAGCTCTCGGTGGTCATCTTGGGAATAGCTATTTCATCAAATCACCTCACTGGTGATTACATTTCAATGAATCACCTCACCACTACCAAGATTTTTGTACAGTCGTGTGGTCTAGTGGTTAAGGAACCAGGTACGCCAAGGTACATAGTGGCTGTGCACTGTGCACTATGCACCTGGCTGTCTGAATCTAGGTTTGAATCCTTCTGGGGTGTGGAGTTTTCAGTTGCATACTGGCTTGGGACCCATTCAAGCTTGTTCGCATGATAATAATGTAAATGCAATAAGAGGCCACAAAAAGTATTTTCTTTTACTACTCGTCATAATATCGTTCTTCAAAACTGATTAGCATTTTGAAGACTTGCTTGCCGACCCGGACCTGTGCCTCACACACGCCACACATTTCCTGCATATTAATAAGTTCGATCATTTCCCCAACAGAAACACCAAAGTGTGTTCTCTTTAAGGAGGTCAACATACCTTGTTCCTGATCTTCATTTCCGCCATGCGGGCCCTGATCTCTACCATGCGTGCTCTTGTCTTAGCTTCTTCCTCCGAGACTTGTTGTGTCTGGGTGGCTAGCTCCTCCGCCCGCCCGCTGCTGAAAAACGTCAATTGAATAATACGATGATACGATAATACCTTCACGGCTTGGCATTTTCTTTTTATAATTACTTGAATTATATGTTCTAGTATTATAGCTCAGAAGTTGTGTGTGTGAGAGAGTGTGAGTGTGTGTGTGTGTGTGTGTGTGTGTGTGTGTGTGTGTGTGTGTGTGTGTGTGTGTGTGTGTGGTGTGTGTGTTGTGTGTGTGTGTGTGTGTGTGTGTGTGTGTGTGTGTACTCACCTATTTGTGCTTGCGGGGGTTGAGCTTTGGCTCTTTGGTCCCGCCTCTCAACTGTCAATCAACTGGTGTACAGATTCCTGAGCTTACTAGGCTCTATCATATCTACATTTGAAACTGTTTATGGAGTCAGCCTCCACCACATCACTGCTTAATGCATTCCAACCGTTAACTACTCTGACACTGAAAAAGTTCCTTCTAACGTCTCTGTGGCTCATGTGGGTACTCAGTTTCCACTTGTGTCCCCTTGTTCGCGTTCCACCAGTGTTGAATAGTTTGTCCTTGTTTACCCGGTCGATTCCCCTGAGGATTTTGTAGGTTGTGATCATGTCTCCCATTACTCTTCTGTCTTCCAGTGTCGTAAGGTGCATTTCCGCAACCTTTCCTCGTAACTCATGCCTCTTAGTTCTGGGACTAGTCTAGTGGCATACCTTTGGAAAGGTATGTCACTAGATATTGTGTGTGTGTGTGTGTGTGTGTACTCACCTAATTGTACTCACCTAATTGTGCTTGCGGGGGTTGAGCTTTGGCTCTTTGGTCCCGCCTCTCAACTGTCAATCAACAGGTGTACAGATTCCTGAGCCTACTGGGCTCTATCATATCTACACTTGAAACTGTGTATGGAGTCAGCCTCCACCACATCACTTCCTAGTGCATTCCATTTATTAACTACTCTGACACTGAAAAAATTCTTTCTAACGTCTCTGTGGCTCATCTGGGTACTAAGTTTCCACCTGTGTCCCCTTGTTCGTGTCCCACCCGTGGTGAAGAGTTTCTCTTTGTCCGCCCTGTCAATTCCCCTGAGAATTTTGTAGGTGGTTATCATGTCTCCCCTTACTCTTCTGTTTTCCAGGGATGTGAGGTTCAGCTCCTTTAGCCTTTCCTCGTAGCTCAATCCTCTCAGTTCCGGGACGAGCCTGGTGGCATACCGCTGAATCTTCTCTAACTTTGTCTTGTGTTTAACTAGGTATGGACTCCAGGCTGGAGCTGCATACTCCAGGATTGGTCTTACATAAGTGGTATACAGGGTTCTGAAAGATTCCTTACACAAATTTCTAAAGGCAGTTCTTATGTTGGCCAGTCTAGCATATGCCGCTGATGATATTCTTTTGATGTGGGCTTCTGGGGACAGGTTCGGTGTGATATCAACCCCCAGATCTTTCTCTCTATTTGACTCTTGTAGGATTTCCCCTCCCAAATGATACCTTGTGTTCAGCCTCCTGCTCCCTTCTCCTAATTTCATCACCTTACACTTTCCCGAGTTGAACTTTAGCAGCCATTTTCTAGACCATTCCTCCAGTTTATCCAGGTCATCCTGTAGTCTCTGTCTATCTTCATCCGTCTTGATTCTTCTCATAATTTTTGCATCATCAGCAAACATTGAGAGGAATGAGTCTATACCCTCCGGAAGATCGTTCACATATATTAGAAACAGGATGGGTCCAAGTACTGAGCCCTGTGGGACTCCGCTGGTGACATCTCGCCACTCTGATGTCTCCCCCCTCACCGTTACTCGCTGTTTCCTGTTGCTTAAGTACTCCCTTATCCACTGGAGCACCTTCCCTTTTACTCCTGCCTGTTGCTCCAACTTTTTTAACAGCCTTTTGTGCGGTACTGTGTCAAAGGCTTTTTGGCAATCCAGGAAAATGCAGTCGGCCCACCCTTCTCTTTCCTGCCTAATTTTTGTTGCTTGGTCATAAAATTCTATTAAACCTGTGAGGCACGATTTACCATCCCTGAACCCATGTTGGTGGTGCGTTACAAAGTTATTTCCCTCTAGATGCTCTACGAGCCTTTTCCTCACGATCTTCTCCATTACCTTGCATGGTATACAAGTTAAGGAAACTGGCCTGTAATTCAGTGCCTCTTGCCTGTCACCCTTCTTGTATATTGGGACCACGTTAGCTGTCTTCCAACTTTCTGGTAAGTCTCCTGTTTCCAGTGACCTGTTATACACCATAGAGAGTGGCACACTTAGTGCTTCTGCACCTTCCTTTAGTATCCATGGTGAGATTCTGTCAGGCCCAACAGCCTTTGTCACATCCAGCTCCAGCAGACACCTTTTGACCTCATCACTGGTGAGGTCAAATTCCTCCAAGGTTGCTTGGTTTGCCACCTCCTCATTTAGTGCAGGGGCTTCTCCTTGTTCTATTGTGAAGACCTCCTGGAATCTCTTGTTGAGTTCTTCACACACCTCCTTGTGTGTGTGTGTGTGTGTGTGTGTGTGTGTGTGTGTGTGTGTGTGTGTGTGTGTGTGTGCGCGCGCGTGTGCACCGGTGCATGTTTACAGAAACATATACACGCAGTGTGGTTGAACAACCTGCCCATGGAGCCCCAGGACTCATTGAGAGGCGAGAAGGACCCGTCCTGGTTCTCCACCACGCGGTACAGGTTGACGTTCTCCCCGTCTCGCAGCACAAGCAAGGTCACCGTGCGGCCCCCCACGCCGTCCCAAAGGTCATCTCTGTAAGGTCAGGATACTGTATTAATAACAATACTTTGCTTACCATTATCCCTCCACTTGATTACAAGGTCATAGTAGTAGTAGTAGAGCCTGGACCTAATTTACAATTATTTTGCAGGGTTTCCTAGTAAAAAATAATAACTATCAAACACGTAAGCCACAATGCACTTATAAGTGGAGCGTGGACTCCTTGACTTTTATACTTTATTTTGAGCAACAGTACTTTTCTAGTCCATTTACCCAGTACTTTATCTTTAAACCTGCTAGATATTTCATGACGATCCTAGAGCATCCTTCAGCACTGATTCTTAGTCTCGTATGCTAATGTTATGTACTGTTGATTCCTCAGATATTCTCACAGTTACCAACGCTACATAGAACGTTCATGCTTCAGACAACATACACAATATATTTGACTGTACTTCATGTCTTACAAAGAGTTTACTTTAAACTGCATGTATCAGTGTTTTTTTTCAGGATTACTGGCCTGAATATGGTAGGCCTGTAATGTAAATTATATGCATTAATATACATATAATTTTCATTGTTGGTGTTGGTTGTTGGTGAAGTCTGGTCTTTAGGTTTATTGAGGCCTCCTAGGCTAACTACATCCTTGATTGATTGATTGATGGAGATTAAGCCATCCAAGAGATGGCACGGGCATGAATAGCCCGTAAAATTGCATCCTGCTTTCCCAGAATGCGACCCACAATAATTGACAAACTCCCGGGCACACAGAGGCATCATTCATCTGATGCCTCTGAACAGCGGCATCAAATAGAAAGAAACATGCCCAACAGTTTCTGTTTTACGTGTCATGTACTGAACCAAGAGTGGTTCAATTGAGTGAGGTAAGGCAATTTGTTCAAAAGAGTGAGGTAACTCCTCACTGAACCAAGAGTGGTTCAGTACAGACAAGTGAGAGATGCCACACATCTTCACCATTCACCAACAACAGTAACACTCGGTGTCCAGTTCCTACCCTCAAGATCACCACTCATCAGGAGTTACTGGCCTGATGAGTGGTGACCGAGTGGATTCTGACCACTATGGGGCTATCCCGTCATCACCATTTAATGAGCTTAAAATTTGAAGTGGTTTTTTCTAACCAGGAGCGTTCAAACCTAGACAACTGAACTGTGGAGGCGCACGCTCATTAATCCATGACAGCATCAGTATTACAACGTAAGGTGTGAGGCCAGGTTGTGGCGGCCGCAGAGAGAGGAATCCCGCCAACGCAGAACTTACCTGTTAACATCGATGTATTCTGTAACCTCGCGCCAGAGAAGGTCTTCCTGGGTGGGGAGCCGGCGAGCGTTAATGGGACCCCCACGCATAGATAACACCAGCCGGAGGGTCGAGCCATCCATAACGCCTTGTTCTATCAGACACGAATCATCCAGCAACTCCCGCTCACCCAAAATTAGGTGCTGGTGGCTAGTTGGGATTCCTGGGGTCAGAAGCAAATTATTAGTGTTGTCGTTCTGGGACTGTGAATTACACACTGACACATTAAAGTGCAAGAAATTATAGTATGTAAGAGCAGCTGAGTAACTGTATGAGAATGACATAGCAGGCAAAACAAAAGCCCAAGCTAAGCTCCTACAAAGACACATGAGGAGGAAGACGACTATCATTAACCAAGCAATCAGGTTAAGCAAGAGTGAGTTAAATAGAAAATGGTAAAGATATGCATGAATCACTAAATGATCAATTCCAAGACATTTTTGAACTGCGAACCTTGAGCGCGAGGCCTCGCCCTGCAAATATCTGAATAAAATATATGTGACATCAAGAAGAGATAAGAAAACACTTGCATTATCTGGAAGTAAAGAGAGCTATGGGATCAGATGGGATATCTTCATGGATAATGAAAGAGGTAACTCCTCACTGAAGAGTTGTCACATTACTGGAAAACAGCTACTGTGGTACCTATTCAAAAAAAGGAAGGTGGCAAGAGCTACTGAATTACAGGTCAATATCACGAACAATTATTTTGTACAAGGTATCTGAGAGCCTCATCAGAAAACTCACAAAGCAAATATAAAATATGGGCTTTGTAGGGAAGATTATTCCTCAAAAAACATAATCCCCTTCCCAACGGAGGCACCTTCTCGAGGATATGGGACGTGTGTGCTTCATTTTACTCAGGCCGGCACTATTGGTGGGTGCCTTGGGGCACCCTGTAGGGTCACCCATGTCACAGTGTCTGCTGGAGGACCAAGAGCTGACCTGGGTGGCCAATACGGGTCATCGGATCCACCCACTAGAGGTCGCACTTGTGGCCGCCAATTCTCTCCTAGTTAAAAATTGGAGGCTCCTCCGACATTCCGACCCGTGGTCACCATAGACATGGAGGCCTGGTTACCCCAACTACTATAAAGCCAAGGTACATGCAACACTCGTTTCACTTCCTTCTAGAAGATGACTAATCTAGTCGAGTTCTCTTTAGATTTGATGTACTGAGATATATACAGCAGATAAGGGAGTTAGTAATAGAATGCTATTTATCATACTAATGTTTGTTTGCCAAATGCTGAGCACTTCAAAGGACATGTGCGTTTATGCATATACGTAATTATCAAAAGAACGCACCAAACCGAGATTATGTATATATGTGTATGAGTAATCATATACAAGTGTACACTGGATCATGAACCTTACCTTGAGTGCGATACAAGAGGCCTTTGAGCCCGAGAGCAGTGTCCCACTGAGAGACCCTCACGCGATAAGAGTCCCCCATAAGCGTTTCCACTGTCACCTCGATGGCATCCTCTTCCTCATCGTCGTCGCCATACTCTCCTGCTGGGGGATACGACGAGTCCAGCGCGATGGAGTCGTCTGCATCTAGGTCCTCCTGGTGAAGGTGAGGCCCCAACCCGCGGCGCCGCCCATTGGTATCCTCTTCGTCGGAGTCGGAGGAGTAGTATCCGGACCCTTGCGCGTCCTTGCCACCGCCAGGGAAACGCTGATGGTGCCCCTTGTTCCCTCCCCCGCCCCGCATTCTGGTCAGGGCGACGTCCGGGGGTGGCTCAGACCGCCCACCATCTTGTCGAGGTGGCCAGCGGCGCTCGGCGGGTCCTCACCTCCATCTTTGTCTCTCCTCTCTCTCTCTTGCTTTCCACTCTCCTTAAGGCATTATGCTGCCATCTTCCAGACACGAGGCTGCGTGCTGAGAGGCTGCAATTCTGTCTCTCTCTCCCTGGCCACTAAGTTACATCACAATATGCGATACGGCACCATGTTTTGAAAAAGCTAAATAAAAGGGACTTGCTATTAAGACACAAATTGGTAGTTAGATCCATCCAGAAGTGTCACATTGCTCAAGGCACTTGGGGGACTGGTAGTTTGTATTCTTCACCTCCAACATTTGATTTGGTCTAATCTCCAATATGGCCGCTCTCAGTCATCTTACATTTCTCCTGAAATAAGCAAATAAAATTTTAATTAGCTATACAATATTGAAATGTCTTGAATTTAAATTAGACATTCTATTATACATTATACATTGAATGTATACACATTCACATTGTGTATACATTCAATGTTATTTAACGAGACAATTATTATCTACGTGCGTGACAATAATTTTGGTGACCTTTTTCTTTAGACAAGCACAGTAGGCTATGACCTAAGGTTATGCTGAGTTAGGTCAGGATAGCCTGGGTTACGTTAAAATAGGTTAGGTCTGCATAGCTTGACTATGATTAGTTAAATTAGTTAAGCAGTGCTATTTCCAGTAGAGCACAGAACCTGGCGCCTGGCTGGAATACACGACACTCATGCTGAAGGCAACGGGTGTGTTATGTTATCCTACACGACATCTAAATAGCGCAGCGCCTTATAGATCTTAATCCAAATAGCACCTTGACCCATGTGCCTGCATCGCATATAGCCAACTGATCCTTTTGAATGGTACATTACAGCTTGACGTATATATCTTCAGCGTCAAAATATCATGTACTAAATTATAGCGGCTCGCAAAATTGACGGCCTGTCTCGTTTTCTATTCGTTGGTCCTAGGTTAGGTTAGGTTCCAGGGGCCAGATTCACGAAAGCACTTACGAACCTGGGGCCAGATTCACGAAAGCACTTACGAACCTGGGGCCAGATTCACGAAATCACTTACGAACCTGGGGTCAGATTCACGAAAGCACTTACGAACCTGGGGCCAGATTCACGAAATCACTTACGAACCTGGGGCCAGATTCACGAAATCACTTACGAACCTGGGGCCAGATTCACGAAAGCACTTACGAACCTGGGGCCAGATTCACGAAAGCACTTACGAACCTGGGGCCAGATTCACGAAAGCACTTACGAACCTGTACATCTTTTCTCAATCTTTGGCGGCTTTGTTTCCAATTATTAAACACTTAATGAGCTCCGAAGCACCAGGAGGCTGTTCATAACGAAAACAACAGTTGAATGGGAAGTTTTCATGTTTGTAAACTGTTTAATAAATATAACCAAAGCCGTCAAAGATTGGGGAAAGATGTACACGTTCGTAAGTGCTTGCGTAAGTGCTTTCGTGAATCTGGTCCCAGCAATTTAGTACCACATTTTTTGTGACAACTCGAGAAGATAGGCTAATTGATCAATCTAACATGAACCATATAGAAAATGGGCAGCCATTTGAAAGTTTGAGTTATTTAAATGTCTCGAAAGATTACAATTTAGCTAAATTATTGCCCCTGCGAGTCTGCTTCCAAAACTAATACAAGCCAAATTAATTCTTAACCAGTCAGTAATCAACTCCATCTCCTGCGGGTTAACCAATCAATAATCAGCTGAGGGACCCCCTAACCCTTCCCCCAACCAATAATCAGTTAGGGACCCCTCCCTCCCCTTAATCTCCCTACGAGTAATCTGCTAGGGGCCTCCCCTTCACCATCCTCCGACCAGTAATCACTAGAGCAAACCATCCTCCAGCCATGGGTTGCCCATCCTAGGTTAGGGTAGGTTAGGCTTTAGTTCTGATAATTATTTGCCGACCCATCCTCCAGCTCAAATGTCAAATACTGCAGAGTATAAGGCACAGTAACGTGGGTAAACACGTATAAACCAACTCGCATATGTATAAAATGAATGCAAGAGATTTTCAAACATTTCTATGTCAGTATTTGAAGTGGACGTCAGACAACCAAGTGACAGGTTCATTTTATATATGGTACAATAAACTATTTTTATATCACATACAACTTAATAGTTAGTACTATTGCAGGTTTATAGATAGATAGGTCTAGGTAAGGTGGTTTGGTTACGTTGATTTATGGCAACCTGTCCTCGATTCAAGTTCATTACATCCAGCAGTCGACCCCACAGACGCATTCATAAATATTTACATGTTGTTCATTCAAAACGGGAATTTTCTCAAATATAAATTTTTATTATAATATATTAGCATATTGTGCATATATATATAGGTTAGGTTAGGTTAGGTTAGGTAGGTTTAGGTTATGTTGGCGATTATTTGTATTTGTAGCACGTGGGTGAAGCATTTATAGCGTTGTGGTTCATACAAAATTCGTCAGAGAAGCAGGGGGTTTGGCGGGTGCATGGAATCACTTTTGGGTCTTTGTTTGGAGGACGGGCTAATGTGGGCGAAGCATTTGGAGAGCTGTGATTCGAAAAAAAAGGTCGTCAGCGAAGCAATGTTCGAGAAATGTTCGAACGTTATCAATTTCAGTTGGGTATAAATAGTTTTTCATTCATAAACAGGGGAGGTGGGGGGGGGGTTCGCGGCTGGATTAACGAGCAGTTGGCCTTTGTTTATGAGGACAGACTGCAACTGAGGAACCCCACTCCTTGCCCACCAATCAGCTGAGGGAACGCCCCCTCCCAGAAATACAACTAATCATAATTAACATATCTTATGTGCCGGAAATTTCCTACCACTATGTTGTTATTATTTTAGATTTACGGAAGCACGAATACACACGAAAGCAAGGATAGAGCAAGAAAGAAACGCAAGGATAGATACATGTAAGGACGCAAGGCAGACACACACAAGGACGCAAGGAGAGACACATGCAAGAATGCAAGC
This sequence comes from Procambarus virginalis, assembly GCA_020271785.1. Classification (NCBI taxonomy): domain Eukaryota; kingdom Metazoa; phylum Arthropoda; class Malacostraca; order Decapoda; family Cambaridae; genus Procambarus; species Procambarus virginalis. The sequence continues at coordinate 2,272,461 of WNGS01167840.1, read as the reverse complement.
TTTAACACAGGACAGGTAGTAAACACGGACGCCAGTATGATACACGGTCGTCACACTGCTCCAGCCCCGAGTATGGCACCACCGACCAATGTCTCCCCCACCAAGACACCTGTCCCCTGGCCCAGTCCACCCAATAATCTTTACGAGGCTACCAGCTAGTGACCTCACGAGTCCTAATTCAAACACACACGTACATATTTAACTGTCAATGGCATGAAAGGCGAGGCTTGGGAGCTGATATTCGAGTCTGGAAGCACATCTAGATCAGTGCCTACACACTCACAGGTAGAAAGTGATATAACTACCAAGGCCAAAGTCCAACCCAAATTGGGGATAATGACCAGGTCATTAAACTATAAACACTGAATGACGTAACAAGGTCGTCGGCGAAGAATTAACAATGTGACCAAGACAGTTTGAGAAAAAGTTAAAAAGAAAAAGACTAAGAATTGAAACTGGAGGTGAAAGACTTACATGACAGTTCACACTGTTCGTCCTGCTTCCATTGCTTCTGGTGTTATTCTACTGTAGCCTCTGTTTAACTCAACAGTAAAATGGGTACTTGGTTGTAACAACGATTCTTCGCGGCGGGGATCGTATTCCAGGGACCTGCCCGAAACGCTACGCGTACTAGTAGCTGTACAAGAATGTAACAACTCTTGTATATATCTCAAAAAAAAATCTTATTCCTCTTGTCCTCTCCAATACGTTGGTAAAACTGACGTACTTTTAATGACAGACTAAAAGAACAAAAGAAATGTTAAATCTGCAGACACGAACAATGTTCTCTAGTGTCATGTTAGGGCCTTTAAATCACCCTACAGATTGCTTTTCTTTCCTTCCTCTACTCTTCATGCACAGACGCCGTCTTGTCGAATCGGCTCTCAAACACCACAAGCCCAACACGACCTTAACTCTGGCTTTGTTGCTGTTGACCTTTCTCAGTTCATTGTTAAAGGCTCTAACTCTCAAAACAGAAAGATGCCAGTAGCATTTTCAAAGTTGGCAGATATAAGAAAAGCCTTTAAGAACCAAAATACAGACTCCTCCAGAACACTGTGCACAGCCTTGTTACACCAACCATGGAGTATGCGGTATCGGTATGGAAACCGTACATAATGAAACAAAGACAATTAGGAGAGTCCAAAGATACGTCATAAGGAAGACAAATAAAGATAGTCATACCTTCAAATAGCAGAGGGAATTAAATCCAGAGAAGACATGAACCAGACGTACAAGATACTGAGAGAAAAATTAAACAAGGACAGACTTGGAGATGAGTAGTAGAACTAGCCGACACAGGTGGAAATCACAACAAACTACACTGAGCTGTAAGGAAGTGCTCCTTCAGTCTACGTGAGTGAACGCATTGAAAGGTATTCCAAAAGGTATTTCAAGCGAATTCAATCCACAAATATAAAAGTAGAATCGACAGAATCTCAGGGAACTGAGTTGTTGTTGTTGTTGTTATAGATTCAGCTACTCGGAACAAGCTCCAAGTAGCACGGGCTATGGTGAGCCCGTAGTGGACTTACCTGGCACAGGAGCGGTGCTGTATGGGAATTGAGATTAGTGTTACATTAGATACTCGAAGGTAAGGAGGCAGATTCCAAGAACTTAATCGTCTTTACCCACAAGCACGTATGCACAAGATGAGTTGGGACTAATGTAATGAAGGGAAGCTATTCCCAAGAATCGGTACAGGAAAAGGACCTTGTTGTGGACATGCCATCAACCCCGATCCACGAGGAACACAATTACAATAACCTTAGCGACACACGCGATGCTGACGACCACCAGGACAGCCTTTAGCAACCTCGACAAGACGAACGTCTAGAGTCTAGACACTGCACAATAGTTACGTCAGACACGGCTTGGAGCCTGAAGGACAACACGCACATATATAACGTTCAGAATTTTACCACACGACTGGCCCTAGAACCGTAGAGGAGGGAATTATCAGGGGAAAGTGCCAAGCCATTACGACAATATAGCACTTGGAAGGGGTCAGGATAAGGATTTGGGATGGGACGGAGGGAAGGGATGGTGCCCAACCACTTGGACGGTCGAGGATTGAATGCCGACCTGCATGAAGCGAGACCGTCGCTCTACCGTCCAGCCCCAAGTGGTTAATGTGGGAGATGGACTTAGCCACACTAAAAGAGAGAGGTAACAAAGGACATTAAGAGAGGACATAAACACACAGAAGAATTTACAGAAAAACACATTTAAACGAACAATAGGAGAGGCAGGGATGGAAGAGAGAGACACAGATGAGTCGTGTGGCTCAGCAGATACTCATTTAATGTAATATTATTAGTAAAATGGAATAAACTAGTAGTCGTAGTAGTAGTAGTAGTAGTAGAATCCAAACACCACACACGGTCTCCAGAGCAGATATAGCAAGCCAGGCCCAACATCTGAAGCCGAACCTGCAGGCACAAGTTGGATCACACGCCCATCCACGCAATCCAATATGTACACACACAACACACACAAACACACACACACAACACACACACACACACACACACACACACACACACACACACACACACAACACACACACACACACACACACACACACACAACACACACACCACACACACCACACACACACACACACACACACACACACCATCTTTTCTTACTGCTCCTTGCTATATCCTGAAGAAAGGAAGGAAGGCGCGGTCAGTTACACACACATCTATTTATTTATTTATTTATTATTATTTATTTATTTATTTATTTTATTATTTATTTATATACAAGAAGGTACATTAGGTTAGAGAGAATACATAGCATAGTATTTGCAATCTTGTCAAGCCACTAGTACGCGCAGCGTTTCGGGCAGAAATCTAGAACTACTGAGCTACTGAATCTAGAACCAATGCTCCGCCTTCACAGGGTCCACGACTCCGCCGACTCTTGACATGTGCGTGGCGGCGGGCTGGGGAGGGAGGGAGGTGCTGCCTCAACCCCAACTGGCAAAGGTAGTGTTATGGGGGACTGGAATGTTGGAGATCGACCCGACGGGGCGGGGCTAGTCCTCTTGCTGGGGTGCCTGGACACGTGGAAATATCCACGAGCTCATCCTCCTGGAGATACCGTGGATGACATCATCCTCCTGGAGATACCATAGATGAGCTTGGTCCATCTTCTCTACTGACAACTTTCTCCGTGGAATGTTTGTTAGTGACACCGGTCTATCTTAGAGATGTCTAACTAATATAAAGTCAAGATTATACTTGAGGAACCATAATAAGGAGGCATTTAGATAGCTGCACACCGCCTACGTCAAACTTGTCTTCGAGTATGCCAGCCCATCACGAAGCCACCATCTACAAAAAACACACGAAATCTCGAAAAGGTTCAGAAATGTGCACAAGACTCGTCCCAGAATGGCGGGGGAAACAGGATACGAAGAAAGGCTGAAAAAACTACCTGACGTCACTAGAAAGGAGAAGCGAGAGACGGGAGACATGATACAGACATAAATATTGTCAGGGTGGAAAAGCTAGAATTATTCACAATCAATGAATGCCAACAGAACAAGAGGGGGTGGATGGAAGCTTGAGAAACAGACGAGAGATGCTAGAAAGTTTTCTTTTAGCGTAAGAGTACTGGGAAAATGTAATGAACTAAAAGAGTAGGTTGTAGATGCAAACTTGATGCATAAATTTAAAATTAGATATATATAGGGAAATAGATCACGAATAATTTCATTAGACAATAAACGGCTAAAAAGCGGGATCCAAGAACTAATGTACAATCATGTAGGCCCAAATAGGTTACCTTGTGTTGGTTCCGGGTATCAATATCACCACGGCCCGGTCTCAGACCAGGCCTCATGGTTGGTAGTTTGGTCAACCTGGCTGTAAGACGTAGCTTGCTCGCAGTCTGACGTATAAAGCACAGCCCGGTTGATCATGTTTCCTTTGGTGGTGTTAATAAAAGTTCTCATTTGAACACCGTGAGAGGCCGGCTAGTTATGTCCCTTATGATTGAAGGGAGAGTGTTGAACAGTCTTAGGCACTTCATATTGATAGAGTTGTCTGTTAATGTACATATCCTCCCCCCCCCCTCCCCCCGTCCAATCACTTGGGCAGGACGGTAGAGCGACGATCTCGCTTCATTCAGGTCAGCGTTCAATCCCCGACCGTCCAGGTCGTTGGGCACCATTTCTTCCCTTCCCATCTCATCATAAATCCTTATCCTGACCCCTTCCCAGTGCTATATAGTCGCAACGGCTTGGCGCTTTCTCCTGATAGCCCCCCCCCCCCCCCGCTTTTCATTGGGGGTTATCTTGCACTTCCTGCCGTGTCTCCTGGTCTCACCTGGAGTTATTCCCGTGTGTACATTATGAGCCAGTCCCTCTAGTACTCCCTCGAGTGTATATTATTAGGCATTTCTCCCGCCTGCGCTGTAGGGTTACAGATTTAAATACTTTAAGCGGTCCCAATTATTTAGATGTTTGCACGTACTCCACGTCAGCAATTTCTCCAGCTTTGAATGGAGCTATTAGTGTGTAACTATATTCAAACCTAAAGAGTACAAATAGGTGCACACACACACACACACAGTGTGTGTGTGTGTGTGTGTGTGTGTGTGTGTGTGTGTGTGTGTGTGTGTGTGTGTGTGTGTGTGTGTGTGTGTGTGTGTGTGTGTGTGTCCGCCCGAATAGTAAATACACACACATATGTGAATATATACATGCATGAAGAGTGTATACATGTACACGCATTCATACACGCATGCAATATCAACGACTATAACCAAGGGCAAGTTTCGCAACACAGCTTATATAAATATGAAAGAGAGAGAGAGAGAGAGAGAGAGAGAGAGAGAGAGAGAGAGAGAGAGAGAATGTGTGTGTGTGTTTACACACATTAAAGTGCAGTACCAAAACACTATGCCGCTGCGCCTGTCATCCGTTCACAGCACCACAGCCACAACCGTCGGGTGGATGATCAACTATCTACTAACACACTGTGCACATTCTGCCAAGAATACATCTACAATATGCCCGTATAATCCATCTGCAATCTGTCCAGTGGTGCTCGGCAGTGTTGCAGAACTAAAGATGGATCAATTAAAGGCCCACCAAACTTTCTGCAAATGAATAATCATACACGGTGGGGCTGGTGGCGTGTGTCAAGGGCACTGGCAACCCTCTCACACTTGTCTCTTATTTTTTTTAAATATGAGGCACATCTGCATTAGTGCAGCTACCCTAGACTACACTTGTCTTTTTTTTTTATTATTATTACATTAGGTACATCTGCATTAGTGCAGCTACCCTAGACTACACTTGTCTTTTTTTTATTATTATTACATTAGGTACATCTGCATTAGTGCAGCTGCCCTAGACTACACTTGTCTTTTTTTTTATTATTATTACATTAGGTACATCTGCATTAGTGCAGCTGCCCTAGACTACACTTGTCTTTTTTATTATTATTATTACATTAGGTACATCTGCATTAGTGCAGCTACCCTAGACTATATGAAGTGGAGTACAGTGTGTCAAGAAAGCTAACTAGGTGATGCTAAAAAATCCCCATCACACAGGATGGTTAGTCATACAGAGGCATGTGATAAGCAGTCTGCGCTGGCAGACTCCGGATGCATTTTGAGGATATCATCAACACAAGAGTGGATAAGGTAGCAGTGGTAATAAAAGTCCCCATCTCGCAGGATGGTTAGTCATACAGGGCCATATGTTTAGTAGCCTGCACTGGCAAATTTTGGGTACACTGTGAGGATATCTTCAAGAATACGAGAGTGAATCAAGTAATTGCAAAGCTCCAGGTACCTCATGCCAACTGGTCTGAAAGGTCTAATAACTGGGCATTCAGTGATGTAGTGCGAGAGAGCATGCCGTAGTTCCTGCTCACAGAGTTTGCAACTTGTCAACACTATAAACTCACCATCTCACACTTGTCAACACTATAAACACTTGTCAACTCTATAAACGGCATGAAACTCCACGGTAACAATGCTCCCTGTTTCATTTATCACATTATCCTTGCTCCCACCTCCCCTCCCTCTCCACATCACTAACCCTCCCTCACTACACGCTAACCCCTTCCTCCCTCCCTCACTACACGCTAACCCCTTCCTCCCTCCCTCCCTGCCCATAGTGCCACTCCTCCCTCCCCACAAGTGTGTCACTGGCCTTCCTCCACCCCTGCACCATCACCCCTCCCTCCATCACCACCACCGTTCCTCAACGCCCCTCTCCCTCCACCACCACCTTCCCTCTCAATTAGCGGCCTATATCAAGTACTTAGGTTTCATAGCCATACACAACAAAAAATGCTCAGCAACTTGATAATCGCGCCCAATTGACTTTTAATGGTCTGATAATTATGTGTGGGCCGAGACGATCGATGTAATCAGGTGATGCGGTAGTTAAGTGACCAATGAAAACGTGTAATGTTATAGTTAACTGACCAGTACACACACAGGCTACTCTGGTTAGGCCACCCATTATCACAAGTGACGTTACCTGCAGTCAGCTGACCACCACAACCTGAAGTTGTAGGCTCAAGGTAACGTGGTTTCTAACCTCTTATGGCTCATTTTCCCCTTTTTCCTGTCATGTTCTGACCCGTGGACCACCCTACAGCCACGTTCCTCACCTCTGGACCCCCTCTTCTACCGGCTCCTTTAGTCCGTACTACTTGGAACGTTTGTTCCAAGTAGCCGAATCTAAAACAACAACCTCTACAACCACGTTCTTTCCTGTGTGTATCTACACACACACACACACACACACACAGACACACACACACACACACACACACACACACACACACACACACACACACACACACACACACACACACACTAGACTGAAGGTTGCAGGCGGATTCGCAGAGATGAAACTCCACCCACCACGAACACTATTAGGCGAGTACACCTAGAGAAAGACAGACCCCCACCCAAGCACTGCAGGTGAATAGTTGTGGCATTACTCATACCCTCAACACACCATTGTTGGCCACAATGTCTACCATGTTAACGGACTACCTTAATGTTGTTGTTGCTGCTGCTGTTGTTGTTGTTGTTGTTGTTGTTGTTGTTGTTGTTGTTGTTGTTGCTGCTGCTGTTGTTGTTGTTGCTGCTGCTGTTGTTGCTGCTGCTGTGCTGTTGTTGTTGTTGTTGCTGCTGCTGCTGCTGCTGCTATTAATATTGCTGCTGCTGCGACGACGAGGAAGGCAATGACTTTGAGAAGGAGGTCTTTACAACACAACCAGCATAGGAACAAAGGATGAGATATATAGGAAATTCAATATTATCATGAGGATATCTTCTAATAAGGAAAGACTGGGGGAAGAGAGTTGGTGCAGCCTGTTGCTGCAGCTACGTAGGAGCCTTGAAGAAGTCAAACTAACAGAGGAATCCCAGCAGCAAGAGTAAATACTAAGAACAGCAACAGTAGGAGACATGAAGATAATGGTGGTGGCAACTTACAATCCCTCACCACACAATAGTAGCCCTAGGGAAGAATACGACTAATTGCAGGGAAAATTGTCAACAGATAATGAAGAAAGTAGCCACCGCGGCAAGGGGAACAAGAGCTAAAATATACTAGGCGACTTCAACCACAAGGCAATACATTAGATAAATAAGGAACCCCTCCCCCCCCCCACGGGAGTGATGAGATATGGAGAGCAAAACTGCTAGACACAGCAAACACTTCTTACAGCAGCATATTACAGAACCCACAAGAGTAAGACGAAAGGACCCACCAGCAGTACTAGATCAGGTGTTTTCCTAAATTGGGGCAGACGTTGACAAAAATAAGAGAACGAGATGCCCCTAGGAACTAGTGACCATTGCAGTCATACTTGAGTATATAGTGGAGCTGAAGGAGTTGGTTACACAAAGAAACTTGCTAAAGATAAAAGACTGCAGATATGGGGACTACCACATTAAGATAGGGACTTTCTGTGAGATTCAATGCAAAGCAGAAAATAAAAGGGAAGACAGCGAATGAGATGGTGGCCTGTGAAGTGACGCGTCCTCGCGAGAGTCCAAAACAACATATCTCTTGAAGGAACGAAGCTAATTGAAACATTCGCTGGGCGGTAGTTCTAGTGAGAAGACAAGCAACGCCAAGGTTACGCGAGAGCGGAGAAGTCTAGAAATATCCAACGTCACAAAACAGCTGGAGGAGTGACGTCATCGAAGCAGCAGCCTCAGCAGTGACGCAGAGCGATCCGAGAGAAATTCAACACTTGTTAAATAAATCAGCTGTTATAGCTAAGTAACTTTCCCTCCCCCATTCCCCCTTTGACTAATAGTTCCTCTAAGGAACTCTTGCGGCGTTATATTATAGTCGTACACTCTCAAAAGGAATCACTCAGTGTGGAAGTCAATGGATCAGAACCATGGGCCAGATTCACAAAGCAGTTACGCAAGTACTTACGAACCTGTACATCTTTTCTCAATCTTTGGCGGCTTTGTTTACAATTATTAAATAGTTAATGAGCTCCAAAGCACCAAGAGGCTGTTTATAACAACAACAACAGTTGATTGGGAAGTTTTCGTGCGTGTAAACTGATTAATAAATGTAACCAAAGCCGCCAAAGATTGATGAAAGATGTACACGTTCGTACGTACTTGCCTAACTGCTTCGTGAATCTAGCCCCAGAACCTTCGAACACCGAGGCTGGCAAAAGGATCACTCAGTGTGCAGGCATGAGGTTTCGCCCAACATTTCTAGGAAGCCTAAATTACTGCTGATTGGCGCGCGTGAAGTCTCTACCCCCCCCCCCCACCCACAAGATTACAAAATGACTGTAATCTCTCTAGTTCACTGCATTGTAAAATCTATACGGTTGACCGCAATCCTTCGTTCACTCTCAGGCATTTCAGGACAATGAAAATCTCCAAATTCCTATGTTTAGAAAATGTGCTTAAATTGGAAAAACAATAACGTTGATGTTCAGAGCATTGTGTTCCTTTCAGTGTCAGTATACTTTGTTCACTAAACAATGTGGGAGGGTGTCACTCAGAGCGGGAGGGTGTCACTCAGAATGGGAGGTGTGTCACTCAGAGTGGGGGGCTTCGATCAGTGCGAGAGGGTGTCGATCAGCGAGGGGGGTGTGTCACTCAGCGTCAGGAGGGTGTCACTAAGCCAGAGGGTGTATTCACGGGGGATCAAGTGTTTCTGCTTTATCTTCATTTCGTAGATTTTATTTGATTCTGATTCTGTGCGCCGAGGTTGTTTCCAACTTGAACTTGCCGGTCTGGAACATGTGCCTGTCTATTGGTTGGTCCGGTACATGTGTCTGTCAATCTGTTGGTCCGGTATGAATATGTGTCTGTCTGTAATTCGTGTATTTGTTTGGGAATATGTTTATTTGTGTATCTTTTCGTGTGCATTCGTTTATTTGACCAGATAGCAGCCTATATGGTCCACAATTCGTCAGCACGTGGGGTGAACCGGTTCCATGTGAATATACTATGACAGGAACATCTGTATCTGGGTCACCACAACTCCAAGGTCAAGCGTCGGACTATAGGGCTCGATATCATATTTATCTCCGTCCTCGCATATCGAGAGAATACTCCACTCTGTAGCGAGACTTACGACCTTGGGTTAACTTAGTGAACTTGACACAGAATTTTAGGCCACGTGTCGGGGTGTTAGAGATAGTCTCCCAGTAGAGGGAGAGATTGAGTGGCTCGCAGGAGAGGGTGTGAGAGGGGGGAAGTGTGCTGAGTGTCTCACAGGCTGGCTGGCTGGCTGGCTGGCTGGCTGGCTGGTTGGCTGGCTGGCTGGCTGGCTGGCTGGCTGGCTGGCTGGCTGGTTGGCTGGCTGGCTGGCTGGCTGGTGGCTGGCTGGCTGGCTGGCTGGCTGGCTGGTTGGCTGGCTGGCTGGCTGGCTGGCTGGCTGGCTGGCTGGCTGACCGGCTAATTGGGTAGCTAACTTGCTGGCTGCCTCTAATAACACTCATACTACTGGATCACACCAGTTCAAGATCCCATGCTCGCTTGCCAGGACCTGTCGTACTATCTGAAGCGTACAGGATTCTTGTTTAGCTTGAGGCGTGGGCGGTGGATGGGTGAGTGGATGAGTGGGCGGAGGGGCCGTGGAGGGTCCATGCTTGGCTAGATTGGTGGTGGATAGCTTGAAGGGTCGTGGAGGGGGAATAAATGAGAGGAAAGGACAGTGGATAGGTGGGTGGGGGTTGTTGCTTACCTATCAGGGATTACGGGGAAGAGAGGTCTAGCTCTTCATGCCCCGTCTACTAGCCATTGGGGGTGGCTTCCACAACTTATTTTAATGCATTCCACTAGCTGACCACCTTTAGCACCTAAGGGCATTATTTAATCACTCATTCGGGCCCCGGCCCTCATTCTACGCTGTATAAATGAATACTTGAAACACTGACTTTTAGGGATATGTTAAAGGTAGAACAAGATTACCGTCAACACAACAAATAATTCATTCATAATGAGAATTATTCAGAACACTGTAAACTTAACAAGTTATTCACAATGGTGTCAGTCCAATATCCCAGTTCCAGCCTGCAGGAATGAATGGGTAAAATAAGCACAGGCAACATATTTCTATTATCACTGGGCGCCAAGAAAATGTAACATAAAAAGGTGGCAACACTATTTTATAATTAATATGCATATTTACACCATTTAAATAAATACTCACACCTTATGCACTTTAAATTAAGTGAAAATCAGATGATTGGACAACACATCTTGCTTTGATCAAGTTCACAAGACCCCTGATCGAAGCATTTAATGAGCTTGAGAGCAGCTGGCTACCCTGCGGGCTCACCATAGCCCGTGCTACTTGCAACTTTGTGTTCCAGGTAGCGAATCTTAAACAACAACAACAGCTGGCTACCCTCCATTCCCATTTTGATGCCACATCTAACTTAGCAACCATTTTAGCCGGCTTATCTCTAATATAAAATTTAAATAACTTCATTAGATGATACTCTAAATTCACGGACATATCATCTGATACTATCTCAGGGTTCTCGTGATAACTTTGCCTTATACTTCCCAATTAACCTACCCTTTATTTTTAAGTCGTGACACCTTTACGGACTTTTAAAACAAGTGGTCATGTAACTGTCATCAAGCCACACTGCAAGCAAGGAGGAGCTGGAACTTGCCTTTACTAATTTATGTTAACAACGCTTCAGTCCGCTCTGTAATTGGCTACCTAATGAAAACATAAGAGCAACATGTTGCATACTTGGCTGATCAATACAAGAATTTAAGTGGTGTGTACGCTGGGAGGTGTACGTATTGACTAAACATGAGAACTTTCATTTTCTAGAAATACGTAATTGTGCGGCCATGCTTAGCCAGTCGATAAGTCCTCATTAAACTTTAACACCAAACATATCCTACGAAAATGCCGTCCTTAGTTCTTGTAAACATCACTACGGCACACGTGATGCCTGCCTGGTCGATATGATTCACGTTCTGACGTGCGCTAGGCTACTGTGACTGCCAGGTCCTTAAAAAACAACGTAAGACTCATTTCAAAACCACCTGGCTGATGTTATCTGCGATTATCTACTCCAGGTACAAACTCTGTGAGCAGGAACTGCGGCATGATCTCCCACACTATATCACCGAATGCCCAGTTATTAGATCTTTCAGACCAGTTGGCATGAGGTACCTGCAGCTTTGCAATAACTTTATTCACTCTCGTATTCTTGAAGATATCCTCACAGTGCACCCAAAATTTGCCAGTGTAGGCTACTAAACATATGCCCCTGTATGACTAACCATCCTGCGATATGGGGACTTTTATAATCACCACTGCTACCTTATTCACTCTTGTGCTCATGATATCCTCATAACGAGCCCAGATTCTGTCAGTGCAGACTACTGATCACATGCCTCTGTATGACTAACCATCCTGTGTGATGGGGATTTTTTAGCATCACGTAGCTAGCTTTATGACACACTGTACTCCCCTTCACATAGTCTAGGGTAGCTGCACATATGCAGATATACCTAATGTATTAATAAAAAAAATAGACTTCATGGCTGTCCGGGTGATATCAAATAAGCTTCGTTAATCACCGGGCCACTACATTCACCTGAATACCACAGGTATTCAGGGCCACATCGTTCAAGTGTGGCCCTGAATATCTGGGTCAATCGGACGAAATAGTTGGTTCGGGGTCCCCGAGGCAGGCTTAGCAGGCAATTATGAATCGGTATCAAGGCATGCACTATCGGGAGATCATTTTATGGGACAGGCTAATGAGTAGCTCACACACAATTGTCAAGCGTGAGTGAGTGGCTCTCACACAATCACTAAGCGTGAATGAATAAACCCCCGTGATCCGTATAGGTGAATGAGTGTCACGTGCACAATCCCTGAGCGTGAAATAAACAAAAATGTACTTATCATCTATTTTATATTTGTATATTTACAAATATATACTTTGAATTACGATTTGTAAATAATAACTATTTCTTGACTAAATACAATATGTAACGTACAGATAATGTTGGTGTAATTTAATTAAAAAGGACAGTTTTGTACATAAGTATATATACACAAAAATAAGTTTGTATATACAAAGTAAAAAATAAGTAAGGTTATGTATACGTGGTTTGGGTAGGATGAATTCAGAGCGTTTACAGCATAAACATAGTGAACGAAACTCGTCTTGAATCATGATGTTGAACTTAATCAAGTTGGCAAAAGTATAAAATATTCATAATTCCAACTAGTGGTTAGTTATAGTTTATACTAACACATAGTTATCCCAACTAAACAATCAACCGAATTAAATAATCTTACCTAACTTAAAGGATGTGTATTAAACCAAACCAATCAGACCATTGTTTACTTTTGAAATGCGTTGATATTAAAAAAAATAGAATTATATAATAATTGGTTGATGAAGATTTTGTCAATCTCTCAAGAAATAAGTCCGTTACAAAGTTTGCTATTACTGTATAGTGCTGCACAAACTGAACGGAAATGATAGACTGTCGCTGCATAATTAGCGGCTACCTGAAACAAATTAATTAATTGCCTAATTTTCCTTTGTGACCGGCAACCTCTGGCGTAGTCCAATGTAGACCTGACATAAACCAATGTATAATATTACAAACCCTATAATTATACTTGTTACAGTCACTTAAAACTGCATAACGACCCTAGCACCAACTGTGTAAACACATACCTTGTGGTTACCTGGTGATGAGTTCGGGGCTCAACGTCCCCGCGGCCCGGTCCTCGACCAGGCCTCCTCGTTGCTGGACTGTTCAACCAGGCTATTGGACGCGGCTGCTCGCAGCCTGACGTATGACTCACAGCCTGGTTGATCAGGTATCCTTTGGAGGTGTTTACAAAGTTCTCTCTTGAACACTGCGAGGGATCGGCCGATCTAAATCGAAGTGAACTAATAACACAACGTTTATGTCAATATTGACTTATTAAAATATATAAAAATCAGTACTTATAGCTTGGGCTGGAAAATGGGTTGTAATTTTCACAATGGCGATCATCTCTTAAGTTCTCAAGGTGAAGCCTACTGTAGTGAAACAGTACACTGTGTTCAGTTGATTAGTACTCTGTGGTCGTTGGGAGGGAAGGAGCGGCCGGCTGAGCCAGAATGATCCTAGACTGCAGCGAATAATGTCTTAAGATCAATCCAGCACGGTAACCCATCCAAATGTTCATAAATCTGGTGTTTAAAGTGGGGGTGACATACTTCCTAAATATATGAACATACTTCCCAACATTTGAACGCTTGAATATTACACAACACCAGACCAACGATCACAGGGCTGGCGTTCGCCATTAGGACAAACAAATTTAAGTTGGTTTGTGAAACAAACTGATATTTTGAAAATGAATTCATCATTTCCAAGCGTCTTATGTACATTCAAACTTATTTGTACAAATAAGGAATTTTTATTTATTAAATATCTTTATACAGTACAAACTGTAGGGTGTGGTCATATTTTGTAAACAAAATTAATAGACATTCAATTTACTAAACTCATTTATTTATTAAATATATGTTTTTACATACAAAAGAAGCTTCGAAATATACTGAAGAATTCTTTCCCCCATTAACATAACTTATTTATTTGTATAAATTTTGCGTATATATCTTCCATTTGCACAAAATGTTGGCACTAATTTGTTATTCAATAGTAAACAGTTTATATTATTAGTATGTCTGACAACAATTCTTACGTGTGTGAGAACTAAATACCAGCCTAACTTATTATAACTAAAACTAACCTAACTTACCCTTCATATAATCCAGTCAATGCTCCTAAAAATTTGGACAAGGGATAACAAACTGTCACTGTACGGCTCGAACACATTTAGTTACATCAGGTTTGATATTATCAAAATAACTGAATCGCAACAACCTATATCCATATAGTAAAGCTATTTTGGACGGAGGCAAAAACCATTTGCCTCCGTCTAAATAGCGAAAAAGTACAGCTTCCCATTAGTCTGTATCCGAATAAAGAAGCGTCCCACATGTCTGTATCATAGGCGTGTACACACACCAGAATGGATGTGTGTACTCTGATAATGGCTTTATCAGAACAGCAATCTGATCAAGCTGAAACACTAAACTGGTAGACAGGAAACAGGTCATAGTCAGATAGGAGATATCGGAAAGCAGAGATGTAGTAGCAAGCAGGGTCTCTTGGGGCTCGACATCACTTCACTCGTATACTGTATGAATCTTTGTGAGGATGGAGTCTAGTATTTAGTGAAGCTAGAATATGGTATCGAGGGGATTGGCATGGAGGAGATCCCCTATGACCATCCACTTACATTAATCTGTCACCCTTATATATATATGGTAATGAACATGGAAAATGAAATACCAGGAGACTGCACCATCAGCGGAAGATAATTACAAGAATCGGAGAGAAAGATTTGGAAACAGACATAATATCAGAACCACCGCCGAAAGTACACACATTACTTATAGCTTGTGCTACACAAATTAAAGGCCGTTGAGACAATATACATAGCCTACGTTAGCAAGTTAGTTTAGGAGGATAAGAAGATAGGAGATGTCCCGAGGTTTGCATCAAGATTAGTGACCGAAATATGAGGATTATATTATGAAGAAACGTATGAAGAAACGTATGAAAAAACGTAAAAGATACTCTAGCAATCCTAATGGAGAGACGGACCAGAGGAGACATACACAATACTGAGGAAACAGACATAGTAGAAAGGTCACCCTTTCCCAGATAATATAAAACAAAACGAGAGGAAATGGGCATGGAAGCTTGAAACGCAATTGAGCTAAAAGAACGTGAGGAAATACACATACGCAGTGCTGGTGGTCAACAAGTAGAGTGCTCTCAAAAAACTTACTTGGCAGCATCTTCCACCCACAGTTTAAAGGTCAACAACGGCGGTGAATAGAACGTCAGGAGGGTTTTAAAGCAACAGCAACGAATAGCTTGAAGGTGGTGCCTAGTCTATGTATTTTGTACTGATCACACGAACTTTCCAAGGTCACGGCTGAATCTGTCGTTTATGATTTAATTATCAATTAATTCAGATGGGGAACGTAGTCAACACACGTCGATAGCCTAAAAAGTTGGGAGTTAATCGCGAGACGGGGCGCGGCGAGTTTGCTAATGTAGGTCACAGAATTTGGTGATTGGTTATTCCTTCAATCACTCAGGTGATTGAAGGAATAACCATGTGGTTGTTAACGCAGATGTAGTAGTTATCTGAAGCTTGCTTGCATAGGTAAGGTATAAGTGGTTAATTACCAGAGTTTCGTAACGTTGTTCAAGGGCATTTACAGGTAGATAGATGTCTTGCAGATGAGTTAACACGAGCAGTAACATAGGAACTAATGTCATATCACTACTGTATCAGTTAACAATTGATACAAAGTTCCTTAGGCGTATTTTAGGACTAGGAATGTTTATTTAGACCGTAGACAGGTTAGGTTCATGGTTAGTATATTTCACTTTCGTTATACCCATCAGAATTCCAATAGCGCAAAACATGAACCTTTCGTTTGCACAACAGTCCCTATTTTGTACACTCCATCCATAGAAGGAAGAGGTTCTATCATTTTTTGAAGGGATACCAGAACACAGGTAATTAAGAAAGGTAGGCAGAGCCTGAATGAGTGACAAGACAGGCCCAGCCTTGCATTTGGCAACAAAGACTTGTCCAACAACGGCGTTTTAGCACTCTACTCAGGCAGGTAAGGGAGGATGGGAGATAATTAACATGTGTAAGAAGACGAGAAATAGGTACGGGGAAGATAACGTACGCTAGTGACAATGATCAGAAATATGAGCATTATGTGAGGATATATCTATGCAGAAATGAATTTACATAATCACGAGTGTGTGCTACGTATCGTTACTCCCGGTGCTATTAATATTATAAATTATATTAGATTGAAATTATATAATTTCAATTAGTGTTGTTGCTGTTTTTTTCAGTCTCACTTCCCTCTTTCAAGCTCTATCTATCGCGTTCTGTCTACCTTGCTCTCTAACTTTATTTGTCTCCTATCTCTCGTTCTTTCTACCTCTTACTTTCTTGCTCTTGTTGTCTCTACTTTTGTATTTATCTTCCTCTTTATTTCACTCGTTTTTTTCTGTGTCTCTGGCTCTGTTTCTCGCTTTATTTCGCTCTTTCTGTGTCTCGCTCTTCCTGCCTCTTATTTGCTCTCGTTCTTCCGCTTCCTTCCTCTCTCAATTTCCCCGCCTATCTCTCTGGCTACTGCTCTATCTTTCTCTTTTGCTCTTTCTCGCTCGCTTACTCTCTCGCTCTTTCCGTCTTTCTCGATCTTTGCTTCTCTCCCTCTGCCTTTCGTTCTTACTATCTCTCACTTTTTGACTCACCCTTCCTGTCTTAGTTTTTGCCTTTATCTCGCTCTGTCTCTCGGTTTTTCTTTCTCTCGCCCTTTCTGCCTCTCACTTTTCCTTTCATACACACACTCATTGAAAAAGTTGCAAATGGATAGTGCTACAAGAGAAAATCGTTGAGGCAAGTACGTAAAACTATAAAAAAAAAAGGTAGAAAAGGTAGAAATTAGAGTCATTGCATTAACTGGCCAGATGGAAAGACGGGGGCTTGGGAGCTATAATTAGACAATGTAAACACAACTAGGTGAGCACTCACAGTGCTTCACCACTCAATAATAATATCACGTAAACTGTACTTAGTTGCGTAGCCTGAGCCACAGATACATTGTAAAGATCGTATATATTACACCACTTTTAGATTTTGTAATACATATTATCTCCGTTGTATCACTACAGTCAGAATAGCACAGAGCGAAAAAGTTTCATAACGTCACGTGTTAGGATTCGTTCACTTGCCACCACCAGATTAATATACCAAAACAAATATTTCAAATCCACTTATTCATGTGGTATCCCAAGGAAAACACACTGCCTCTACACTCACGTTTCACGATCATTCGGCGCTTTCCTACCCTGTTTGATTCCTTCTTGGGTTACAGTTCTACACAGAGGGTTACGGAGCCGCAAAGCCAACTAGCAATTACAGAAATGGTCACAGAAGAGAGCGTAAGCAGCGCGGAGGTCCCGGCCTGCCTGTATTCTCATTCCACTGTGGAATTCGCGACTACCTCGGCCCCGGATGACGAGGTGCCACTTGCCCTTATTCGCACACTCATTAAATATTAATAAATGAATACGTCCAGCTTAAAACTGGTCACATTCGTAAAATACGTTGATGACATGATACTGTTATGTGTCATCTTTTAGAGTGTGTATTTAGGAAATGTTGTTTTACGTGTATTATAACGGGATAATGTGCGGCGTGGTAACCGAACGCACCTGGTAGCTAAGGCATGTGTGTAACACGACATCAACAGTAGTCAATCGCACTTCTTCTTCTACACTCCCTGTGATCAATATACTTACAATGATATGTTAGTTCGTATTTGGTAACTTTCCTGTGTGTATATATCTTGTAAGCAGAGCATATATCCATAAGAAATAATGTTAGTGTTCATTACAGAATTTAAGGATATTATAGGCAGCGTTCCGAGCAGTAGGCAATGGTTACATACGATTCAGGAATGCTGTTCCTTGAAAACAAATTAGTTTATTCTGCTGGTAATATCTTGCATTAAATAACTTCTTATGTGCTTCCTCAGTAAACCGTACGAGTTGTTATATTGTCAATTGACTAAGACCATAAAATTTTTATATTTTTACAACGTTTCAATAAGCCTTTGTTATCATCAGGCTATACAATAGCACTGATTGATTGGTTCACATAATAAAAGATCACTAAAGGGTGAAGTGAGTATAGAAGAATGAGTTTTAGACATGAAATAGATTAGCCTAGTAGGTGGTCTGAGTTTAGTGAGTAATCTAGTTGGTGGGGCATGAGGCTACTTATATACTGCCGCAGAGCGCACGAAGCAGGATTCATGTACAGAATTTTATTGAGTAAGCTATTAATATTTTTTGAACCACATGTCCCGCAATGGTCAATGTTAAAGATCAGGTAAGAGGAAGGCGAGCCCTACTGTGAACCCATGTCGTCCAGGGTTATGTAACGTTGTCACACCAAGTGTCTTAGTACTCTTTCAAATTTTATGATATATGATTTTAGTGATATCAGTCTATAACGATATCACCGTAGTGATATCAATACATGACTTGTGTTGGGTCACGAGTACATTGGGTGTGATGGTGGGTTGTATATATATATCAACGTATATATACATATATATATATATATATATATATATATATATATATATATATATATATATATATATATGTTCTTACATTCTTGTACAGCCACCAGCACGTATAGCGTTTCGGGCAGGTCCTTAATCCTAATTTTCCCCGGAATACGACCCGCCAAATCGTTTACCAACCAGGTACACATTTACTGCTGGGTGAACAGAGGCTACAGTTAAGAATTGGCGCCTAGTAAATCCTCCCTGGCCAGGATACGAACCCAGGCCAAAGTGCTCGCGAAACTCCAGGCGAGTGCTTTACCACTACGCCATGGAGACCACAAATGTTTTGGATTACTTCTGGGTGCTCTTAGCGTGTCGATGAGTTACTGTGATGTGTTCTTAATGTAATTATTTTTTTTGTCATCCAGTGTCATGGTCGTTTATAACAATAATAGCCTTGGGACGAGAACGACCTGCAACCCCGACCTTACACCGTTCCAAAGCTCATAACCTTACAAAATGCAAAGTGGTAATGATTGAGGAAGGATGTACAATGATATGCAGCATTTATGTGGTATCCCAATCATTTACCATGCCAGGGTTCAAGCATTTACACAACAACTTACGACACCTGTACATCTTAATTTGATCATGGCGTCTTTGTGTGTAAACTCCGAAGCACTTCGAAATTGTTTATAACTTCAATAACCTCGGGTTGTGAAGTTCTGGAGAGGTCGATAACTGCTAAATATAAACTGGGCCGCCATGATTGAGTAGAGATATACAGGTGTCTTAAGTGGACACTTAGATACTTGATGAATCGTGGCCCAGGTGGACTGGAGCTGTTGGCTCAAGTGGCTTACCCAGATAAAACTATGATAAAACTTACTAGTGAGGTGACACAGCTGACCAGACAGAGGCTCTTACGATGAGTCGGGGCAGGCGGAGGTGTGGTCAACTCACATTATGGTAAAAAAAGGACTCTCGACAAGGGGTTAATTATAGTCGACTTGGTTTTGCGATGGAGGAGACGAGGTTGACACTGGTTGTGGTCGAGCGAGGCCACATTAACGAGAAATAATTTGAATATATTTTCCAAAATCGTCTTCTAAACTAAGCTAAAACTAAAGTATACAATTAATGCTTTCTGGATCTATAATAAAAAGACTATTTTAACAACGAATGTATATTCCTGTGATTGATGTTACTGAAAAATTAATACTTTAGTGGTTATTTACATGTGGTTAATAATACGTTAAATGCATTTTTATTTGTACGCAAGGAATGATGTTCATGTGTACAAAACCCTAAGACAATTAAGTGAAAGAAACCTTTGAAATTGTACTAGTACTTATTTCCCGAAAAAAACATAAATTTTATATTAATTAAGAATTGCAAAAATCCACTATCACAGGCTTGAACATCATTTGAAGACGGATGCTAGATGCTAGTGTTAAAACAGGGTAGATTGAAACACTCCACAAAGGAGGTTGAAAAGCAGACGCAAATATTTATAGACTAATATCACTAAAATCATATATCATAAAATTTGAAAGAGTACTAAGACACTTGGTGTGACAACGTTACATAACCCTGGACGACATGGGTTCACAGTGGGGCTCGCTTTCCACTTACTATGACCTTAATATGACATGGCCTTGGATTACATAGAAGACAAGCAAAACACCGGTGTAACATACACAGACTCCGTCAAAGCTTTCGAGAAAAATGATGGTGTTAATATACTCAAAGTGTGCAAAAAATTATTACAGTACTGGCAAAGCAGGAAGATGACTTTTCAATTTATTAACAATCAGAACCCGAATAGTTGACAAAGTAAAATCCGAATCATCCACCGTGAAAATCTCAGTCCCACAGAGTACTATGCTTGTTCCAGTACTTTTTCTCATTCACATATCAGATATATACAAAGGCACTATATATAGTACCGTATCATCCTTTGTAGATGACACTAGGATTTTTTGAAAATAAACAATATGTCAATATGCCTACATGATGAGGACTTGCTTGACTACTAGGGTATGAATAAGTAGAGTGGAGTAGAGTTCCCTCTCCACTCATGAATAGCAACTATATGGCCCTGTATAACTAACCATCCTACGAGATGGGGACTTTTATTACCACTGCTGCCTTATTCAATCTTGTGTTGATGATATCCTCAAAATGCTTCTGGAGTCTGCCAGTGCAGACTGCTTATCACATGCCTCTGTATGACTAACCATCCTGTGTGATGGGGATTTTATAGCATCACGTAGTTAGCTTTTTTGACACACTGTACTCCACTTCATATAGTCTAGGGTAGCTGCACTAATGCAGATGTACCTCATGTATTAATTAAAAAACTCTCAAAACGAGAGATCTGGATCATCATTGCAATTTCGTCCCCATTGCTTCGGAGACAC
This sequence comes from Procambarus virginalis, assembly GCA_020271785.1. Taxonomy (NCBI): domain Eukaryota; kingdom Metazoa; phylum Arthropoda; class Malacostraca; order Decapoda; family Cambaridae; genus Procambarus; species Procambarus virginalis. The sequence goes on along the minus strand of WNGS01167840.1, from coordinate 2,251,334 downwards.
TTGTAACCTGGGATAAAAGTTTTTTGAAGGCTCTAGGTTCATATATAATCTAAACTAGATACCCTAGAGCCGCCAACTTCCTTTTCCAGCGACTCAGTGTGGACTACAAAAGGGGAAGGCACACTACATTCATGTCTGAGGAACTTAAGGAACTCGACAGTGAGTGACAACTTGGTACTTTGCATGTAATTAATATTGTAACCCATTTTGTGTAGTGAGTTTTAAATAAAATAAAATAAATACAAATATATAAGGGGATGGTAGGAGAAGACAATATGTATAACACCTTAAAAAGACACCACCTAGACTCCCAGGGTATGAATCGTTTTCTAACACAAGTCCTCGTCATGTAGGCATATTGACATATGTCAAAAGGGGTCTGGTTTATAAATATTAAAAATTATGAGTGAAGACACTTATTATCATGAATTTCAGATATCCACAGAGATTGGCTCTTTCTATCTGTAATATCTATGTGAGGTGTGCCAAATGATGGTACAATCATTTTGGCACTCTCACTCTCCTCTCTACCTCTCACCCTTCCCTCTCTGCTCTTTTTCACAATCTCCTCCTCTCCACCCTCTCTCCAGATATCTCCCCTAATCCCTCCCCTTTCCATTCTCCCCCTAACCTCTCTCTCTCTCTCTCTCTCTCTCTCTCTCTCTCTCTCTCTCTCTCTCTCTCTCTCTNTTCAAAGGCTTAGTTCTATACAACATTGCGGTTTAAATCACTGATAAAGTTAAGCCACCCAAGATCTAAATCACTGGAAAGTACTAGTCAATTTAACTGGGAGGAAACGGCGAGCATTAATAGGATAAGGGAATAAGTAACCTAAAAGGGATTATTGTTACATAATAAGGGAATTAGTAACTAAGCAGCGCTCCAGGATTTTCTTCCTATATCAATAGTTAGTTTTGATTTAATTAAATCTGATCTTCAAATGAAGACTAGCCAATTTTACATCTAGCTTTGACTATAAAAATAAAAAAATGCTATTAAATGTGACTATCATTTTTCGATCTTGGCAAAGGGGAAAAATTGTATTGCGGGAGAGAATACAGGGAAACTTGGCAGAAAGAGCACTAACATCCTGAAACTTGACCTGATGTGGGTAAGATCTCGCTTAATTAAAGCAGTATGATCATTTCATTATGGGAGGACATGTTCTGAAATCAGCGGAAATTAATCCCTGGAATTAGGCATCTTATTTAAGATTACGAAGAATGTTTTTCTCATAGTTTAGAGCAAAGTGGAGATGTGATGGATATACAAATCGAGGAAGGCAGTGTTGGAACTCAAAGCGTATACAAATTGAAGTACATAATTAGATTGGGCAGATATATAGGGGAACATTGGCTCGAAAAGTAAAGATTGGAGCGGGCAAGTTATAAGTTTCTCATAACCAATGTACACTTAAGGCAAGCTTTGAGAAGCGAATATAGGGAAGTTAAATTGCTGTACAAATATTTGTTAGATATTTAACTTATTTTAATTTGTAATTTTTGTAAATTTAACTAAATTTTAACTTCATTTTTTTTTATTTTTTTTTAGTAAAAGTTTACCCAAATGAAATCTCTAGTAAAGTTAGTATCCACCCGGTAACCAGTGGTGGAGTGTGCAGCCTAGCAACAATTAAGACGTACCAGACCGCCTCCACCCGCCCCATAAGTACCAATCGACCAACTTGAGTTTCGTGCTGTGATTGTGAAAGCGCTGCTCTCCCGGATAACAAGCCTCGACATTGTTTGCTTTTTTGGGGAATAGGTAGGATCCTTAATATCCAATTAAGGTAAGGTACAGGCCACGAATACCTATCAATTCGACAAGTAGCTCGTATGATGTTCCGAGCTCTGCCTACCATTACCTTTATATTTAAAAGTGTATTGGGGATTTAAGTATTAACAAGAAACGGTTAAAACGTGAAGAATGGTCACAATACCTGTGTGTAGAAGTCGTCGGCCGCCGCTAACACTTGAACTCGTCTGACTAGTTAAGCGGCATGTTGACACAAGGGCTTATAAAGCTTTATTATTAGTCTTCTAAATGAAAGTAGCGTAGGTATTAATGTGTACAGTTTATAAATGTATATATACACTGAAGTGAATAATATACTAGACTTGGGTAACATAATTAAAAAACGTGGAAACTTTTAAATAGAGTAACCTGGCAGCTGTAGTGATGCGATTAGTGTGTTATCTCATTGGTTGGCTGGCCGGCTGTAGTGGTCTCCCATTGGCTGGTTGGACGGGTGGGGCACCGCTGACTTGGGTATACATAGACTTGGGTCTATGATCACGTTTTAAAATGTTCGTTTGTATGCAATATTTTTTTTTGTAAATTACCATTTTTAAATGTCGGTGAGGAGGCTTCGGGTCTAAACTTGCAATAGGTTTTGTGTAATTCATATTATACATCCCATCCCCAATCTGAGCGGTAGTGAAGAGGTGGTTTGAGGCCCATAATGGGCTGGGGAATAACTCCAGGGTTCATGTAGGCAAAAAAGTTATTATATTGATGAACTTAAACAATAATATATACACACATACATATGTGTATTATATAATGACTGCATCGGGTTCGCTCTAGACTCGCCATAAAGAATTCTGGGTTCGAATCCCGAGCAAGACAAATGCTTTGCCACATTTCCTATCGCCTAATACATCTATTTACCTCGCACTAAGTACGTACCCAGGAGTTGGCCAGCTTGTTGTGGGGTTTCAACCTGGCAAGGGCTAGTGGTTAGACCTTGGAGGCACCTAGATAGAAGCCTAACGTGTAATATATACAATGGTTGCCTATTCCCGACAGAGAATTGTCGTAATGTGAAGGAAAAAACCCACCAAAGTTTAGGATAAGTTTATTAAGCATATCATGCCAGTGCAGTAGATTGCGGTGGAAAGCTAGTCACGAATATGCACTACCTAATAGTTGGCGAACTTGGCAGATTGTAGTAATACAATGCACCATTTTAAATGGAAATGATTTAAGTTTTCTTGGACCATTATAATGATTTAAATGACCAGTTCTCTGGTTGTGATTCAGCCCGCATTCAATCTACGGGAGATCAGTTCTAACACGGCTCGGCTGCCATTCCATACCTAATCCTTATAGGTACTTGTATATTAAAATAATCAATTTTCCCTTTTACCATCATCTTAACATAAGCTTTCAGCTACAACTACGTTGTACCGATTCAGTCTCTTCTGATATCTTCACAAAAGTCTTGGAGAAAAGTATTATTTTCCTTAAACACACTCGACCGCCAATATATCTGCTTGTTCATTGCCAAAATTATAACGCCTGGGAATCTCCAAGAATGTCATTGGGTAGAATTTTGTTCTTGACAAACCCTTGTCCATTCATTAAATCGTTCACCATTTCATTGCGAGAAAGAGCGCATTTGCACGACAGCACTTCCCTTTCAAAGAACTGGTTGCAAGAAATTAAAAATTAAAATTTTATGCAGGCGATTAGTCGCAATAACGTGGTTAAAGTATAATGACCAGACCACACACCAGAAGGTGAAGGGACGGCGACGTTTCGGTCCGCCCTGGACCATTCTCAAGTCGACAATCGACTTGAGAATGGTCCAGGACGGGCCGAAACGTCGTCGTCCCTTCACCTTCTAGTGTGTGGTCTGGTCATTAAAATTTTATTGTAGTGCCCATACTAATCGTGGAAATGCAGGCAATGAAGTTCTTGGTATGGTACGCCAGTCAGTCGGTCATTTCTTTTTGAAAGGCAGAGTATCTCTAGATGTTTTCGGGCCTTAGCGTCCCCGCGGCCCGGTCCTCGACCAGGCCTCCTTTTTGTCACACACCCCCCAAGAAGCAGCCCGTAGCAGCTGTCTAACTCCCAGGTACCTATTTATTGCTAGGTAACAGGGACATCAGGGTGAAAGAAACTCTGCCCATTTGTTTCCGCTTCCACCGGGGATCGAACCCGGAACCTCAGGACTACGAATGCGAAGCGCTGTCCACTCAACCCCCCTTTCAGGGTAAGGGGTACCTTTCTTTTTATTGTCGCCGCTGGAGGCGGCTAGTTTATTGTGCACCCCATACTTATCCGGTGAGCGGTAGCGAAAAAAAGCATTACGAAAGGTACAAAAGATCTTTATCAGACTTCAACGGTGATTACATTAACAATTTCATCTATCCTTCACCCCTTATATTTATGTCGGCTAGATAAAGAATTTTCTATCTTAATAGCTATATATTTACAGTTAATCATTATACATTAATTGTAGGTCTTATCGCTAATACGCATTTGTTTGAGCTATGGAGATAATAGTAATAGGGGAGCTGCTGTTTGTAATTATTAGTGTTCGCAATACACTACTTGCCTCTTAATCTCGTATGTCGTTTATCTACTGGATGAGAAATATGGATACAGTGCAAGGATTTCAGATTTATCCTTAATAATAAGATGGTTTACCACTTCATACAATGTGAGTTTAGATTTCTCTAAATGGCTCGATTGTACTAGTCCAGATATAATGCTCTAGTGTTCTCGTCTTTGTCAAACACTTTGCACTTTACTTCATCTAGATCCCTATGTAAGCTGAACTGCCAGAGATGCCTGTAGCCAGGTCGTATTCGAGTTGACAACGTCTGTTAGTCCGCTGATTTTGTTACTTGCCCCATACACACGTTTTATGTTTATTTTATTTATTTATTTATTTATTTATTTATATAAAAGTTACATTGGGGGTTAACAGAGAATACAGAAATTAAGTTGAATTAACATTCTTGTAAAGCCACTAGCACTCATAGCGTTTCGGGCAAGTCCTTAAACTAACAAAATTTTAGATAAATTAACAGTAAAATTGATAAATGTTTACAGATACTTTACAGCTTTCCTTTACAGGTACAGATAGTTTAAGTAGAATAATTACAGTAAAAATGACTATGTACAGGCAAATTGAAGAAATTGACACAAAAGCAGATTAGAATAATACACAATAATAACAATACACAATAAAGAAACATGGATTACTAGGTACATGAGGATAACATTTCAGGGTTATACATTGGTTCACTGAAGCACAATATGAAGATCATTTCAAGGAAAAGTTTAAAGGAATAATGCAGTAGAATATGCACTCAATACAACAACCATGATGATACCCAAGATTACTCTGGCCCCAGACATCACTCGGTACCCCTACTCAAATCTCTGAATATGTTAGATATTAAGTCACTGCACATTCTCTCATGTGTATCATACATATATAAAACGCTGAACTGTAATGCCAATCCTGAACTCAAAAGCTTCATTGAAGGTTGTAACAGAACCCATGAGCACCACACCAGAAATACAGTTTTGATATTCCAAGAGTACGACTTAATCAAACTAGAAATGCTCTACAAATCAAGGGACCTAGAATGTGGAATGACCTTCCCAATCATGTTAAAGACTGTACACCTCTCAACCAGTTTTAAGATTAAAACTAAACACTACCTATTAAATTCCCTGTAACCTACCTTACCCTCTATTGTCAACCCCTGTCTGTTATTTTTTTTTTTTAATCAATGCTGTTTGTCAACCTCTTGTATTTGTCAACCTCTTGTATTTGTGGTGCTTTTTCAGTCATGTTCCCCTTTTTTTTTTTATCTTTATTTGTATTTGTTCTCAACACATCTTATTCTTTATGCTCAATTAGTATTAAGTTCTAGATATTAATGTTTTTCCTGCCTGAAACGCATTGCGTAATAGTGGCTTTAGGCATTGTATGTACTAGCTCTGTCTATAAATCAATCCATTAATGTAACATCACTTGTATGTATGTACCTTACCTGAATAAACATTTATTTATTTATTTATTACAATATAGTAATGTGGGTTGGGTACAAATATTGGGGGATTGAGTAGCACTAGATACAGTGTGAAAATAAAGCACATGGTAGAAAAACTACGAAGATGAAATTAGGTACTTTTTTATTATTTTTGAATAAGGCAAAAGTTGGACAGCTTTTCAAATCATTAGGGAGTGAGTTCCATACACTAGGTCCCTTTATTTGCATAGTGTGTTTACATAGATTAAGTTTGACTGGGGATATCAAAGAGATTTATGTCTGGTGTGGTGGGCATGTGTTCTATTACATCTGTCCAGGAAGAGTTTCAGAACGCAAAAACGAAGAGTTTTTGCACTTAAAAAAAAAAAGGGGGTGGGGGGATTATAAACTTAATTTACACAAGAGAATGTATGAAGTGAATTTGTTTAGCATGTTTAGGGATTTGAACAGGGGAGCTGTGTGTTGTCTGAAAGTTATTGTCCTGATAGCAGATTTTTGCGGGATGATAATGGGCTTATAATTCACATATTTCACTGCGATGAACAATGAAGCTGCTAGTAGCGAGATCAGTCGGTGTTTATGGTCTGTTTGATGGTGTGTGTGGTTTGTATATTGTGAATGTGTTCTAGGGTGCTTAATTTAGCAGCAAGCTGAGCATGAGGGTACTTTGTGATTAGTTTTTTTTAGAGGGATTATGCAGGGGGTCAGGATGTCAAAAGGTACCGTTTGCCAGGGTGGAAGGAAGTGTTGCACTCTATTCTTTACATACATCGTGCAATCCCATCATTTTAATAAGAGTGGTTGTTCTTGGAATTCATTTAGATTCCTTGGTTACATTACGTATGTGTTCTAACAGTTCGACTGACACAAATGTTGCTTTTATCACGCAGAAGCTTTAGTCACATCTTAAGATTGATTTTGAATATTCTCTTGAATGCTAGGTATATTTAATTCTTTCCACATATTGAGGACTTTGTGGTTATAGGACAGCCAAGTATAATTCTGAGGAATTCATACTGCATTTTTCCAGCCTATAAATACTTTTGTCATTTTGCAGAACTGGTGCATGATAGTCTATTAAGACACTTTATATATGCCAAGTACATAATTTTTGCTATTCTAATAACACCGTATTTAGGGCTTTACCCCATTAGTTCTGAGAGCCTTGTCTGTCTACATTGTTGTACCTTAACTGCAGTCAAAGTTACAACAAGGTACTGTATTTGAAAAGACACTTTTGGTATTTTCTATTTTTAATTTTTGTGGTCCACTTTTTTGCGATTACTATTTTCTGTTAAATACCTTAGTTTTAGCAGCGTTGATTAAAAGACCAAGGCTCTCGCCAAGCTGTATATATACAATTTGAGTGTTTACATTTTACGGTGGGTTTTAATGTGATGTCATCTGCATAGCAAAGTGATGGTTTACCGGACTAGTTGAAATTGATTTTAGCAAGGCATTAATTAGAACATTAAACAAGGTAGAATTTAGTACTCCTTGTAGAGTACCTAGTTGTATTAATTTAGTTTTTGTAGCCTTAGAACAGTGCAGAGAACTTCCAGCTAGTAAGATAGCCCCGTATCCACTGTAATTGACATAACTGGGAAACGCTACCCAGTTTTCCTGGGAAACGCTTGCTCGAAACGCTACGCGTACTAGTGGCTGTACAAGAATGTAAGAATTCGTGTATATAAATAAATTGAATAACTCTCATTAAACAATTCTAATAATGGATTACCGAGTAAACGATGTAATAGTCTGAGAATATCATTGGTGATACCGTCCTCGTCAGCAGTTGTGCTGCTACTGCCCCCCCCTTTGAGAGGGCTGAAACGCTGAGCAGGAACTGCGGCATGATCTCCCACACTACATCACCGAATTCCCAGTTATTAGACCTTTCAGACCAGTTGGCATGAGGTACCTGGAGCTTTGCAATTACTTTATTCACTCTCGTATTCTTGAGGATATCCTCAGTGTACCCAAAATTTGCCAGTGCAGGCTACTAAACATCCTGCGAGATGGGGACTTTTATTACCACTGCTACCTTATTCACTATTGTGTTGATATCCTCAAAATGCATCGGGAGTCGGCCAGTGCAGACTGCCTATCACATGCCTCTGTATGACTAACCATCCTGTAATGGGGATTTTTTAGCATCACGTAGTTAGCTTTTTTGACACACTATACTCCACTTCATATAGTCTAGGGTAGCTGCACAAATGCAGATGTACATCATATATTAATAAAAAAATCGTAATCTGTATATGGAACATCATTCATAATATTGCTTGTTCAACATGGTTAATGAGAGCACTTGTCTTTGGACTTCCTCGGCAATTTCTCCCTAGTGCTAGTTTGTAAAATTTAAAAGCCTGAAACCTGAGCCCTTCTGTAACTGACTGACTGGCTATCTGTAGCGGGTTTGGATGTGAAATTTGTCTATTTTTTTTTTTAACAATAATTTTATTCATGCCTTTCGAGGCGTTGCCCAGGGAGTATGCAGGTTGAGTCCGCTAACAAAACACTTTTATTCATTTTCTCGGTTCATTCTCTCCTTTGTCGCTGCAAGCGCGGCCTGAATCTGTTTTAATATTTGAGGTGTTCTAAGGCTTTTTATAAAGTTTACCCGTTTGCCAAGCAATAGATTAAAGTTCTTTCAGTTTAGCGTCATCATACCACTGGTTCTGTCTGACCTGCTTGTCGGTAAGTCTTTTAGTTTGGTGTGGCTCGCTGTTTGTGATGGCCTTTTAAGTTTTATTCACGAGGTAATCATAAAACTGTTGTACATTCTCAGGCTCATAATTGTTATACCAATGTTCAATGCAGTCTAGAAAGATATTTTCTTACTGTTATCCTGCGTCTTCTCAGCTTAGTGTCAGGTAGGTCAACATTAGACACGTGTGTGTTAACTGTTATTGCTGAATGGTCAGACTTTGTCATCCATAATCAGTCTCGTGCGTTGTGTATAACAGGTTAAAGCCTATCGAGCACTCCTCCATATATTTGCGTTGGCTGATTCTTGCTGATAATTTAAAAATCATATGCATCGAGAATTGCCAACAATTTTCTCCCGTTGGTGTTTGTGAATTGATCCCTTAATTGATGCAGATTAAGCCACCCAAAAGGTGGCACGGGCATGAATAGCCCGTAAGTGGTGGCCCTTGAGTCATACCAGTATAAATAGATGATACTGGAGGTCTGTGGAGGTGCGACTGCACCCTGCGTGACGGGAGATGTCTCCCGTCCCTCAATTGTTTGTGTTCAGCATTTAAATCCCCCAGTTAAGATTGTAAGGTCAGTATGTACAAAATTAGATAGGTCTGTATACTGGAGGTCAGTAGGTGCATGGGCATTTAAATCGTCTAGTGTAGTTACCAGCGTGTACCCGGATACCGTAATATTGAAATGCCACTAGTTGTTGAGCGGGAAGTGGCTAATGTGGTAGTGATTTTGTAACATACACGAGACGCCTAACATAAACACCTGCATGAATAAAAATGCCCGAAAACCAATGAAGCTGGTCAACGTGGCAGGGGCATGGTTGTGGCAGGAAGACTGGTCCCGCCTGTGGTCATGCACACTGAAGCATGTTTCAGGGCCAGGATCCAGAGACTAAACACTGGCTTGTGAACATACGGTTGCTAGGCTATCAAAGGTTTAGTTTGTCATTGTTTAGGATTTTGAAATTTTTAAAGCCACTAACATGTATATCGTGGACTAATTAATATGTAAATCATTGGTCTTGTTACGTAAGCCTTGTTACGACGGGAGCCTTGTCTTGTTACGACGGGAGACATTACTCTGCAAATCCCTCGTGCATTAATACCTTTTGAATAGCATTAACTCCCACCCCTCGAATGTTAACTTACATTAAATTTAAATTATGAACATGGCAACGTTCTCTGGTAAAGCTTTTTTGTCATTCAAAGACTAATAAATGTTGTTCCTGCACGGTAGTTAATATGTATCGGCTTTATCACCTGCTGCAATCTAGCCTTAACATTCGTTCATCCGTAGTCTAATAAGATTAGTCCATTTAATTTTCATAGTTTTATTAATCTTTATTAATTTAGACACCCCTTCCCCTCTGATTCGCAACCATTTTCCTCCTTCCCTTCGATCACAGACTGAGGCAATCTATGAGCGTTTGCATGACCTTCCCTAGATCAGGGCTCTGGCAAGTCCAACTAGATTATTTGGTTTAGAGATTATACGATACATTGCAGCCAAGTGTTTATGCTTGCAGAACTCTAGTATTACAGCAGAGACCTGAATGGCGTTAGTACATAAAATATAGGCTGCATAAAGTTTCTACAAAAACTATGGTTCCTATAAAAGAAAAGTGCGCCTACAGATCTACTTTGTAGTTTTATTCACTGTACCTAGGAAATGTACCCTTAAAAATAGGGTTCTGTTCGGATGTCTTCACCCAATGTTATAGATTCAGCTACTCTGAACAAGTTCCAAGTAGCACGGGCTATGGTGAGCCCGTAGTGGGCTTACCTGGCACAGGAGCGGTGCTGTGTCTTCACCCAAAGTTACTTCTAACTATATACTTGTATATTCTCAAATATCACGAGTCTGCATTTTCACGTTACTTAACTTCAGCAAGTCATGAACTTTGTAATGGTTATTCATATGCTAGTTTTTAACCAGGTGGTTTAAAATAGCTTGGGTTCAGATGTTCACGGTATGGAAGTGGTATCAATATCCCAAATGTTTCCCAGCTAAAGGCCGATAGGTACACCATATTTGCTTAAATATCGCGATAGATAAAACTTGGGCTCAGTAGACCAGATATGTTATAGCTGCAGTCGTGTCGTACATTGGAACTCTGCAATAACTTGTTCTTTGTTTGAATATTGTACTAGTAATCTAATATATACAAAACTGAATTCAATGAAATGTTAATGTTAATTATTTATGGAAAATGTAATGTGATAATACAACATCCAACGCCTTAAACAAACGAGCCCCACATGCTACCACCCAATAACTGTCAGGTGTGAAAGTTGTCAAATGGGATAGGTAGCCTTCCTATCATCTAGTAGTAGCAGAAGCATTAGGGTTATTCTTCGCACTTTTAACATGTTTTTCCTTGTCCAGGAACTTTTATGGTCGGGTACACGAACAAGCGTAAACATGAACAGTTTCTCTTTACTCTGTAAGGATAAGTCATTTTTAAAATCTGTAATTTTTTAAATCTAAAAATAGAAGCGCGAGTTTAAGTTCTAAGTTGGTAACTAACTTGGGCAGTTCTTAGTATGTAACATTTGTAGACATTGAACAAACTTGTACTGGATCTAAAACAAGTTTCAGTTAGAACAGTCTGATGTTAACAAGTTCAGAGCATCCTTAGAAGTAGAGATTTGGCTGTAACTTGGTTAATAAGACTCGGGCAACTTGTTATTGTGCATCTGTCCGAAATTTGGAACAGATGGTTTTGTGCCATAAAACATAGTTTAGCATTTGCATATGTGGGCATTTGGGTATCTGACTAGTTTTAGCTAGATTTCAGTATAGTATGTTTTTGTGCGAGGTTCCTCACATGAGGCAATAGGTCTCTGGTCTTGTTTCCTTGTTACCGTACCCATCCACTAACCATAGTATTCTTTAGCATGCTTGCCCACTATAGCTCAAACAGCAATCCTGATCCTATAGTCATTGTATAACGGCGGTAGGCATGGCTTTCCATAGCCCTCCTCAAAAATACAGGATGTAAACAAAAGTTGTGGCAATATTGCTGCCCCAGCACGAGTTGTGACCGCGGGTGATCTCGTGGACCTTCCGTGCTGGTCACGTGGTGGGTCGCTGGAGGATCTTGCCTTACCTGTGGCCTGCGGATGTTGCCGGCGCAGCAACCCACTTTCCACCAGGTTCTCTGTATTCCACTTAGTAAACTTGTTACAAAGATTGCCTGCTGGGCGCTGTAATTGTCATTATTAATGTATTTTGTTGCAGCAGCAGGATGACACACAATAATGAAGATTGATGATTGATTGATGAAGATTAAGCCATCCAAAAGGTGGCACGGGCATGAATAGCCCATAAGTGGTGGCCCTTTCGAGCCATTACCAGTATCATTAGCTGATACTAGAGATCTGTGGAGGTGCGACTGCACCCTGCGTGACGGGAGATGTCTCCTGTGACAACAATAATGAGATTGATTGATTGATGAAGATTAAGCCACCCCAAGAGGTGGCACGGGCATGAATAGCCCGTAAGTGGTGGCCCTTTGGAGCCATTACCAGTATCATCAGCTGATACTGGAGATCTGTGGAGGTGCGACTGCACCCTGCGTGACGGGAGATGTCTCCCCCGTGAACAAACAATAATGAAGATTGATTGATTGATAAAGATTAAGCCACCCAAGAGGTGGCACGGGCATGAATAGCCCGTAAGTAACAATAATGAAGCAAGAATGCAACATATATAGGTTGTCAACAATTCGTCACACCTGCCTGTTTGTGACCTCACTTAGTCATTAGCTACCCACCCCCAAAGATTTACCTTTAATCTTCTACGGCTGCTTCCCTGGTTTGGGCTTAAGTTTTACCGAGAATTTGAGGGTCAAGCCGTGACTGTAGCTTACTGACCCGCCAGACCTACCATGAGACCTGAACAGTGTCCAGGACTGGCTAATCTGTGCATACAGAAGTGAGGTGCATTTGTCTGCACACACAAATTGCTGCATTGATGGCTCCTGCCCACTGTTTCCGATTATGTTGAAGATGCCGGAATGTCCTTGCAGTAATGCTTCAGTGATAAATATACGAAGTTGCGTATTAAGATAAGTTTTATCACGCATGCACGTAGATTCACAACATGGATCAACATGAAAATGTACTTTTCTTTTTAATTATTTAAAGTAAATTTAGATTATACTTAAAGCATTATTCATTTCTAGGTATAAAGTCGGTAGACGGAAAAATGGGACTGAATAAGACAGTAAACTGCTCTGACCATATCCAGGTGTATGCCAAATTCTTATGGACTTTGCTCTAGCAGAAATTATTTAATCACTGTGAGGATAAAGATCAGTTGAGGATAAAGATCAGTTGAATAAAACTAGTAAAGTGACTAGCGATAGAGGTGTCTTAATTTAACTTGATAATTTTTTAACCAGCTTCTTTGACTTCTTTCTTTGAGTAGCTTAGTTTAGTTTAGTATAAAAATAACGGTAACAAGAAATGCAAGCGAGCTAAACGCTTTGCAAGAAGAACCTGGCAGTCACTAAACACAATGAGTAGTTTTGGTTTCGTGTTAGGTTTTGAGCCCATCTGTTTTCTGGTGGGATTAGAAAGGCCACCAGATTTGATTATTGACCAACCAAGAAGTATACTTTAGTATTGAACCAAAGTCGGAACCGTGTAGTTAAAGCCGAGAAGCAGGGTACACCCCTGTGTCTCCTTGGATAATATCATTGAAGTTCCTATATTTCACGATTGATATTAATAAAACATACCCCTGGCTCTACGCCATAGTCGGTTCTTTTTCATAGTCATAGTTCTTTTTCAGGTGTATATGAAAACTACTTAGCGTACATGTATTGTTACGAAAGTGACTGGAACAAGCGATAATGCTCACCTCCCTAAGAGTAGGTAAATTGACAAGTTCATTTTCGCTATGGACTTGTAAGTTCATGCAGGGCGGACTGGAAATCCCTCCACTTAGTAATAGGTGTTTATATTTAGCAGAACTGGCAATACAACTTGACCAGTGTTAACAGATGTCATGCATGACACTTGCAAACCACCTTTAATGAAAAGGGGTAAGTAATTATCAAAAGGCACCAAGCCGGGAAGGCTATGTAGCACCACGGGAATGAAACGTTTAGCTAAACTTGTAAAGTTTAACTAGAATATAGTTTGAAGACAATTGTGAGGGTTCGCAAGTTATTTTCAGTTAACTGTTTAGCTAACAAAAGGGACCAAAAGATGTTTTCTGGTATGTATATAAGCATTCATACACTCACTGTTTTTACTGTATTGATGTATATATTTGTATTCACAGGATGTGCGGGCGTCGCTGTGGGTTACCCTTTCGACACAGTGAAGGTAAGCTATTATGGACCATACCACTAATAGGCATGATCTTTTGAACACCACTGCCCTCTTAATTCACCCTCTTTCCTCCTTCATTGTCCATTGTGTATTCTGGTAAAGGGTATGAAGACAACTACCTAAACTTCTAAGCTTAATTTTTAGGCCTGATAAATAGAATCTTGGGTATATTTTAGCATTTATTAGCTTAGATTAGGTTGTGGCCTTCTTTCTCGGATCTTTTGTAATATAAATGGTAAAAAACAGCGACTCTGGTCGCAAGAATCTACATTTTGTGCATATATTCTACGGTCCCCGGAGGTGGTGTCATTGTTGGAAGGTAATCCAAAAGTGTTACTTATTGGTATATACAAAACTAGAGCTTAAAAATGTGCCATAAATTCCCCAGCTTCAGTGCGTATCTTGTAGTGGTACTTTTCTATAGGTAAAATTCAAAGATTCCCTTCCCATTTTATTTACCTATTATCCAAATGAAATTATATTTATCAGTCAAGTCACTACTCGTCTGCAATCTTCACATTCGAAATTCCACACAAGAGGTTGCTTTAGATACACTAACCGTACGAAGTATGAGTAGGAACTGCCAAAGTCTCCGGTCTAGTAATGGCGAGGGCTGATAAACGGTGCTGGTGGGTAGCCGCATTACATAGGCGCGGAAGTATACCAGGGATCAGGGTAGAAGATAAAAAGTGGCCTGACCACTTTGGGCTTGTACCCAACTCTGGCGCAATGTTTCTGTAAAATATAAGTGGTTTAGTTCCCTTTCATGACGTTTTGATACATTTGCAAATGAAGCAAACTGGTCAAAGAAAAATTTTAGGAAATAAAGTTGAAAGACAAAAGAAAAGATAGTACTGTTGAGAATTATGGAAAGTTAATGTGCAGTAGAGAATGGACCGATGACGGAAGCGGTCTTCGTATCATTTAGGTGAAATGTGGATAGCCAATTACTGAATAATGATTGAAGTCATTCTAAATTATTAAAACGTATCAAAGGATAATAAATTTGCACAATTCATCAAATAAGGTACCAAATGTCAGCTTAAAATCTGTTCTTTTGTTAGTCACATAGCGGTAAAGGTGACGGATAGGCTATTTGTGAAGACTACTTTGTCGCATTAATTACTGTTCAGCGGAATTCAGAACTCGAGCTGTGGTTGGCCGAGAGGCTGGTGGGTGGGCCTTACGGCGACACACCACCTCCAATACCCAACCAGGAGAACCGATCAACTTCATTTACTCAGCAGTGTGGGGAAAGGTGTTGCTGGCATACCGACGTGCAATGAAGGTTGACCCAATAGGTTTAGTGCCAGGTTGTTGCAGGTTTGGCAATAAATTTAGATTTCTATCTAGGAGGAAACGGTAGTGAAATTTTTTTATCTATGCTGGTAAGACTTCTGAAAATTAATTTAGCGACGAACTTTCAACGAGAAGCCTATAATTCAATTAAAATAACTTGTCGGTTTAATTTATAAATTTATAATTTTTGAAATTTATAAATTCAAATTTATCGGTTTTCAATGTATAGATATTACCAAAAATTTGGAATTTTATAGAGGAATTAAAGTGGTACATACAGGAATTTTCAGTTTAGAAATTAATAAATTTCATACATTTTAAAAGTACATTAAGCATCACTGTAATTAGTACTATGACGAAGTCTTGCCTGAAATTTAAAATACATAATTTCAGCCAGCTACAATAGTGTGCAACTTTAATTCAATAAATTATAACTGTTCAGTGTATTTTGAGGTATTTAAGAGATTAAAAAGTTTAAAGTTAATTGCAGTTATTTTAGGTTTAATTTTAATGTGCACAGGTTAGTGACTACTATCTTAAAAAATAATAACGAGAATGTTTCTTCATACACTGAAGAATGATCCGTTAAATATAGTGTGGAGCGGAAACTGGCTTCAGTTCTTCCTTTTAATGTGGTCAGTTATCAAGCGAGGTTAGCCAGCCAGCCAGCCAGTCGACCTTTAAATAATAAGCGCATCTGTAAAGCTTCACAACGAAGCACTTCCTGGCAATATATATTTTCTTAATTACCCAGAAGGCTGTGTACATGACAAAGGTGATTGTAGTAAATAAAACCGAAAAGCACAAAATTAAAGTACACATGAAAGTGATCACGGCTTAATCTGCAACACCACAATGACGCTGCCATAATTACCCTAAAATAAGATATAATTTACCATTTTGATGAAAGAATACCGCGGTCTGTGTTGGAATTTGATTGGTCAACCGGACGGTAGACTAAACATTTCCCGTAACTATGCGCCCCGTGGTTTGTGGTCAGCCTCTGGCTCTCCGTCACCGTCGTGTCTTTGGTATACTTGCTTCAAGAGTTGTATAATTAGTCTGGCTAATACTTTTGTTTTCACCCGAACATAATTGGCTCCTTCGGAAAACTAATAAAATTGAAGGACTAATAGTTCCAATAAACTGTGTAGCCAGCTTATAAAGATAAGTTAGCTGTGACAATTTAATCCCAGGGCAGGTAAAGAATATTTATCACTCGCAGAATATTAAAATACTAGACATCATTCAGTATGACAATAAGAGCAAAAGAATAACCATTTTAAAGGTATCATATTAAAAGGATTTTGTCACTGACATGGAATAAAGAGCTTAACATCTATTAGCCTTTCCTAGTCTATAGTAAAAACTTTAGCTAGTTAAATGCATACTACTAGATTTACTTTCTCGCTGATCCATTGTCATTTTAAATACTCTCATTCTTTTCACTTTTGAGTGTTACAAACCCGAATTTGTTTCATAGCACAAAATAATCCCTGGGTGTGCTTTCTAATTAACATACAGAACCTATTAACCTTCGATGTATTTCAATCTATCTACTTCGCTTAAAGTAGTTTGCCTTCCCACAGGTCCGCCTCCAGACCCAAGACTTCAAGAACCCGATGTACAGAGGAACCTGGCACTGCCTTAGCGACACAGTCAAGAAAGAGTCGGTAAGCTTGCAGTAATTGTTTCGGTTCTTGAGGATTAGCCTATAGATAGATTCTTTGCATTAGATTGTCACCTGCGGAATAAGACGGTCCATAGAAGCACTTACAGGTGTAAATATAGTAGATACTAGTGGGACCATATCTTCCGTTAATTCTGGCCCAATTGACAACTTGTTTCTGTGGTTGGCAGGTTCGCGGCTTGTACAAGGGTATGTCGTCACCGATGGCTGGAGTGGCAGTTGTGAATGCTATAGTCTTTGGCGTCCACGGCAATATGACTAAACACCAGAAAGACCCCAGCTCACTCTGGTACGTAATGATCAAGCTGTTTACTTTTCTGAATATTCGGAACGATATAATAGTGATCTTGTATACTCGGTGGTCTTATTTTTAATAACTTCAAAATTAAAGTTAAGGATTTTTATAATTTTAGCTTAAGTAATTATTGAACTCGCACACAATAACTCTAGAATAGTAAACCTGCTGTACCTTTCTGTATATAATCCAATTTATAACGGTTAGGCCTTCAGTTTTAGAACANGGTAATAGATGAAAGGAAAAGTTTCAAACCATTTTGTTCCGCTTGGGACTGGAACCTGGGATAACTCATTGTTGACAGCGAGTCTAGAATGAAGCTAACTCTCTTAAGAGGCCCTTGACTAGATTAAAAATCTGAGCTAAATCGTCGTAAATTACATGTAAATATAAATCGCTAAAATATATTGTTGCAACCTGATACTTTCATATTTTCACACAGATCTTTAGACAATTTCACTGTCTACAATGAATGCACACAATAGGTGGTTGTTGAGGTACACCCAAACACTTTTGCAACTGAAAAGTGTGTATAGGTCCTAAGAACTCGATTGAGGTTTACCGAACTATGACACAACGGGACTTGTCTTATCTTTTACTTAAAGTTTTAAAATTTCACACCAGCGTCATCAACATGAAATGTTAAAAAAATGCAAATTTTCAGTAACTTAATATTTTACTTGTAGAAGTGCACAAGTGGACTGTGCTCCGTTAGCACTAAGGCGTGCAGTATACCACAGTTGCTTGACTGACAAAATATGAGGGACGCGACATGTCAACATGCAAGGCCAGGCGATTCATAGTGAGCGGATATGGATAGGTGGGGGGAGGGGTTATCATGAGGTTATCTTGAAATGATTTCGGGGTTAGCGTCCCCGCGGCCCGGTCCTCTACCAGGCCTTCTTTTTGTTACATATCCCCAGGAAGCAGTCCGTAGCAGTTTTTAACTCCCAGGTACCTATTTTACTGCTAGATGAACAGGAGCATCAGGGTGAAAGAAACTACCCATTTCTTTTAACCTTCGCCGGGGATATTACGAATCCAGAGCGCTGTCCACTCCCCCGTCAGGGGTGGGGTAAAAGTCTGCAGTGTCTGGCAAGGTTTAGATAATTCCTTATGGCATAGTTTATTTTTTTTATATATTAACACTGGCAAACTTTGGATGCATTGAGGGTATCATAAAGTGAATAATGTAGCAGTAATACAAAGTCCTCCCCCCCCCCCAACTTGCGCGGTAAGTGGGTGTGGTTATGAGGGTGGAGTATAAAATCATTAATAGGCATATAATAAACGGGATATACTGTACCGTAGGCCGACTTGAAAATAGGTGTGTTGTATAGTTAAATCTGGCAAACGTCTTTGCATATGCGTCTAGAACTTTCCTGAAATTCTGGAAATGTAACAATTGTGACACTGACCAATGAACTACATACTAGTCAATCAGGTTAGTGTCCGATTGTCCCTTTACACTGGAAGATCAATTTTCATTCACTGGCTAATATCCCGACTTGTAAAATTGCAGGAAACGTTAATGGACAAAAAAAAAACTAGATTCGTTAAGACTGCGTATAGTGTTTTCAGTGAAGAACCCATACCGTATATGCCCATATGCAAATAATTTTTCTTAATTCTATGGTGATAATTATAATCTTTCAAAGGCTTAGTTCTATACAACATTGCGGTTTAAATCACTGATAAAGATTAAGCCACCCAAGATCTAAATCACTGGAAAGTACTAGGTCAATTTAAATGGGAGGAAACGGCGAGCATTAATAGGATAAGGGAATTAGTACTAAAGCAGCGCTCCAGGATTTTCTTCCTATATCAATAGTTAGTAGTTTTCATTTTAATTGTTAAATCTGTCTTCAAATGAAGACTAGCCAATTTTTACATCTAGCTTGACTATAAAAATAAAAAAATGCTATTAAATGTTTACTAATCGTCTTTCGATCTTGGCAAAGGGGGAAAAAATTGTATTGCGGGAGAGAATACAGGGAAACTTAGCAGAAAGGAGCACTAACATCCTGAAACTTGACCTGATGTGGGTAAGATCTCGCTTAATTAAAGCAGTATGATCATTTCATTATGGGATGGACATGTTCTGAAATCAGCGGAAATTAATCCCTGAAATTAGGCATCTTATCTAAGATTACGAAGAATGTTTTTCTCATAGTTTAGAGCAAAGTGGAGATGTGATGGATTACAAATCGAGGAAGGCAGTGTTGGAACTCAAAGCGTATACAAATTGAAGTACATAATTAGATTGGGCAGATATATAGGGGAACATTGCTCGAAAAGTAAAGATTGGAGCGGGCAAGTTATAAGTTTCTCATAACCAATGTACACTTAAGGCAAGCTTTGAGAAGCGAATATAGGGAAGTTAAATTGCTGTACAAATATTGTTAGATATTTAACTTATTTTAATTTGTAAGTTTTGTAAATTTAACTAAATTTTAACTAATTTTTTTTTTTATTTTTTTTAGTAAAAGTTTACCCAAATGAATCTCTAGTAAAGTTAGTATCCACACGGGTAACCAGTGGTGAGTGTGCAGCCTAGCAACAATTAAGACGTACCAGACCGCCTCCGCCCGCCCCATAGTACCAATCGACCAACTTAAGTTTCGTGCTGTGATTGTGAAAGCGCTGCTCTCCCGGATAACAAGACCTCGACATTGTTTGCTTTTTTTTGGGGAATAGGTAGGATCCTTAATATCCAATTAAGGTAAGGTACAGGCCACGAATACCTNTTCTTGAGCCAGGACATCTGGAGTGCTTCCAAAAACCCTGTAGAAGTCACCTCGACTCATGGCCTCCAACCTTTGGGGCTTACAGAAAAGATAAAACTTAATTATTGTGGGCCTCCTTCGTCCTACACACACAATGGTTGCTAAAGTGTGTTGCTATACACTGTATTGTATTGCTATGCTGTGTTGCTGGAGTAACAAGTGCTGCTAGAAACTATTTCCACACATGGAACAATCGGGTGCCATATTGCATTCTTTTAACTTCGCGTGAGTGTGGCAGATGATAGTCACAGAATAGCCCTAGCACCCTTCTCAAGCTCTAACATAGTTAATGGTGCGTATTAAGATTGACACCTTAATGGCTTTTTGTTTGATATAGAGAATCCACGTTGAATCCAAGGTTAAATATAGATCCACCCCCAACCTGTCTGACTCGATACTCTCAGTCTTCTACTCTACACAAGCTTTGTATTATATTCTAACCAATAGAGATGTTACACGGGCATTTAATTATCCTGTTGAACAAGAATACACAAAACATTTCAGAATATTTTTTTGATCACGCATTATATTGTAAACATATGGCCTAGATCACGGCAGCGCAGACAAATGGGCTCAACAGTTACTACAAATCTCGATATTTGCTATATGTTTTTTTACAGTCTGTGTACTGACTGTCAAATATATAGAAGCATGTCGAGATGACACGGATATAATATTTGTACTCTTTCCAAAGACGTTTATAGAATATTCAAGGAACAAAATTAAATATATAAAATATTTTCATTAATTTATTAACATTTATATTGAGACTAATTACCTTAAGTCAGTTTATTGAAGCTCTTGATGGGGTTGTTCAGGCTTGGTCTTTAATTCGCCATTTCAACGAAGCCTGCGGAAAGATTACCTTAGGCTTCGGTAAGATTACTGTAGCCTGTGAGAGTTATGGTTTAGGCTCTGTCTTTGGTGACAGTTAGCTCATCAAAGCCTGTAGCAGGGTCGTGTTCACGGCCAAGTGTAACATCAATTACTTCTCCGAGAGCGACCTCCATGGTGGTGAAGACAACGAGGTCGCCCATGACGTGACCGCCCACCACGGCGCCCTGGTGGTCACTGAGGCAGATATGTAGGTGGGTCCCGCTCGGGCTGATCGTCCCAGACATCCCAACCACCTCGAAGTGCTTCTTGAACGTTTCGATCTGTCTCCAAGCACCGATAACGTGATTACTTTATTTAATCTTTACATTCTGTGCAGCTGTCTAGATTGCAGAATTTTAAGAGTTAATTTGTATGTTTTCTTAGCTCTATAAATTGCACAAAAAAGCTAACCAAATTATCAAGTCATACAATAAAAAAGAGCAATAAAAAGAAAAAAGCTGTTTCGTAGGAAACAATGCGTTTCCATTATTTTTATGTTCTCCAGTACTGGCTCCTTCGAAATGTTGATCGTATATAACTCAAGATCTTAGTGTTATCAATATAAGTTGCGATTGACATAGTATATCCCTATTTACTTTACAATGTACTATTGTAAAACTTCCTAAACAGCCTTGCTCATTGTTCAGTTGTTTGCCATCCATAACAGCCAATCGATCGCCTTACCTAACTCACAATGCCTGCACCAGAAAGTTTGTATAAACTCACAATACTGTACCAAAAAGCCTGTATCAACTCAATACCTGCACCAAAAGTTCTATCAACTCTACAATACCTGCACCAAGAAGTCTATATCAACATACAATACCTTCATTATATCAACAAAAAATCTAGTCAAATCTACGCAACGTGATTTTGTTAAAAATAAACCTTGCCTTACAAACCTGCTCACATTTGGAAAGGGTAACCAGCTTTTCATGCAAAGGACTTTCAGTAGGTGTAGTAAACAAGGACTTCTCTTAAAGCGTTTGATATGGTACCACATGAAACACTGACAAGGATATTACAAGTACGTGGAATGAATGGTAGGATGGAGTGTGACATTGGTTAAAGCAAAGAAAGCAAAGGGTCGTCCTAAATGGAAATGAATCTGACTGGAGAAATGTGGTGAGTTGTGTACCGCACCTAGTGCTCAAGATTAGGAGATTCGTCACCTGTAGCCACCTGCCACAGGTAACGGTAGCCTAACCTGATCCTGGCAACCACTGTGTCGCACAGTCTGGTGGACGTTTTGTGCTGCTCTTGTACATAGGTTTCGGATCTAAACAAATCATAGCTTTTTATACCTGGTACTTTCATGCCTTTGGGAGTCAATTATTAATGAGGGCATGAAGATATTGAACAGTGTTGGGCTAAGCACTCCACCTTCAGGTGTACCCAGATCAGAGTACAAAATTTAACCCCCCCCCCCCTTGAAAAGGAATGAGGTGCTTTTGATTCTCAGGTACCCCTTGAACCTATACCAACTCACAATACTTTCACAATAACGTTTATGGACTTATTTACTCTGAATGAATATGTTTTATCCATTTGAAGTAAACACTTAGAGACTTCACAGGACCCCAAACTTGAGTTTGAGCGCTGCTTCCAACACAGACGTTCCTCTGGGGTCATCCACTGAGTCAGCACGAACACTATTAACTAAATGTTTACATATCTAACAATATTTGCTCGATATATTACAGATTTACACGAATATACCAAGACAGTGTAGTTGTTTGAGAGTGAGAGTGATGGCCAACAGAGTGCTACAAGTGTGAGGTCAATGTTTACCTTGTTGGTAGTACCGTTGGGTGCCGCAGCGAGACGGAGTGTGGCGCTGACGACGGAGCCGCAGCAGGTCATCACCACCACCCCCCTCACCGCCTCCCGCTTCACGTACTCCTCCAGCTTCTCCTTCACCTGTAATAACCACCAACCACGATCAGATATACTCTCCCACCAGTCACCATGTTCGTCTTAAAAATAAACAAAGTTATGAAATGGGTCCTCACAAAGTACCAACGCTGTAAATGGCGAGGGTATAAATAATATTTGAACCTAAATGTGTTGCCGTGATGTCAAGGTTGATTCTTCCCGTGGAAGCCTCACAACACCTATCTATCTATGAGTATTGTTTTGGTTATAAAATACCCTAAAGGGTAAGATCCATGAAGTTATAATGGCAGTGATGAAAAGCTTGAAAATATTTATTGCTAATATAAAATACATCTCGAGAGATGAAAGTATTTTCAAAAATTGAATGTGCGGATGCATTTATGTTTTGTCTAGTTTATATAGCTATGTGTTGTTAGTTTGGCGAGTTCCAGCCTTAGTCTGGTCTTTGGTACGTCTGTTTATCTGTACAATGTGTGTTTCCAAGCCTTCTGAGCCAACCACTTGGGCTGGACGGCAGAGCGACGGGCTCGCTTCATGTAGGTCAGCGTTCAATCCCCGACCGTCCAAGTGGTTGGGCACCATTCCTTCCCCCTGTCCCATCCCAAATCCTTATCCTGATCCCTTCCAAGTGTTATATAGTCGTAATGGCTTGACGCAATTTCTTTTTATATCTATCTATCCAAGGCTTCTGAGATGCGTTGATGGTTGTCTTGCATGTTGAGAAGCTTCATGTTTTTCATTTTGCTGTGACTTGGGTGATGATGGAGTGTAGAGTACCTCTCCGTGCAATATGTGGAGTTGGTTGTGTGCGATGTGCGTTTTGTTGTATATTGTTTTTACGAATTTATCGACAATGTCATCGTGAAACACTCCACAATATTCTGGCAGTCACTCATTGAATGTCCATCAGAGTGGTGACCATGGACGAGCTGTAGGCAAGGGTAGACTTTGCTTGTCTTGGAGCAGAATACAATGACCTGTATTGCACTTTTGGAGTCGCTGTAGACCGTGTATTCCCCGACAGATAGCGTGGTTATTATTTTTTAGGGTTTGGTGGCATTCAGTTCTGGTGTGAATATTGATAGTTGGTTGGGCAGTCACCATCCGTGTCTGAAGTGGTAATACTGAGATCCACGCAGCATTGTAGTGTTCATTGTTTTGGATGTGATCCATCCTGCTTGTATCTAGCAGGTTGTGATCTCCACACTCTCTCCCTCCTCGAATACGTATGCTGTTTTGAAAGAAACTGACTCATGCTTGATGTGTGGAAGTGTTTACTGTGTGAGAAGGACCAGTGTTTATGTCAACATATGGTCTCCAAGCAACACGTGTGGCAATGTTTACTGAGTGAGAGGCCCAGTGCTTGTGTCAACATATCGTCGCTATGAAACACTGTGTTCTTCACAATCTACATACAATCAACAACAGTACACTGTAATTGATTGTGTCGTGTGCCTCTGTATTCTGATATCTACTCCAGCTATAACTGTAATGATTTTTATAAATCACTGACAAATATAACTTCTAAATCTAAATCTAGTTTATAGAGTAAATAATCATAATGATTACGTATCACGCTGTTATTCTTATTTTTTCTTAGGTAAATAATGTGCTGGAATTTTCTGTAAGCTATCTCATTTATAAGTGTATAAACATCTATGATTAATTTGTTTTTTGGTGAGTTATGGGCGTGGATTATTACGTGTGTACGTAGCGAGGATCACGTCAGCGAGCGTCAGAAAGGCAGATTTTTTTTTAACAGAGTTGTAAGGAAGCATCACAAGCTCAGGTATAGATGCCTCATGCAAGCGGGGCGAAGCAGCAGCAGCCGACATCAACACGCTGGGGGCTTGTGTAAGCCCAGCAGCCCATGAGAGCGTCAGCAACGACTCCTGCACCACCACCACCCACCACACGGGGGTAGAAATAGCCTAAGCTACTTTATCCCTTTGAGATGTATTTTCTTGTCTCAATAAACATATTTGAACTTGAACCACCCACCTCGTCTCCAGGCTTCAGACGAACCACGTGCACTTTCAGGTTGCTCATCGTCACTTGTTTAGTCCTGCACCTGTGGAGGTAGAGGGGAAGGGTTAAGAGTGATTGCCTTAAATCTATTGAATTATCCTTACATCAAGCGGCTCACGAAAGTGACGTAGTGTTCCGTTTTCTGTTTTGGGTCCTCTGGTAGGTTAGGAGAGGACACTATAAATTGACCGTTTTCTTGACGTTGGGAAACCTTAGGTGGACGGGCTGAGTCCTGAGGGAGGCAGGTACAGTAGTACTGAGGGAGGCAGGTACAGTAGTACTGAGGGAGGCAGGTACAGTAGTACTGAGGGAGGCAGGTACAGTAGTACTGAGGGAGGCAGGTACAGTAGTACTGAGGGAGGCAGGTACAGTAGTACTGAGGGAGGCAGGTACAGTAGTACTGAGGGAGGCAGGTACAGTAGTACTGAGGGAGGCAGGTACAGTAGTACTGAGGGAGGCAGGTACAGTAGTCCTGAGGGAGGCAGGTACAGTAGTCTTGAGGGAGGCAGGTACAGTAGTACTGAGGGAGGCAGGTACAATAGTCCTGAGGGAGGCAGGTACAGTAGTACTGAGGGAGGCAGGTACAGTAGTCCTGAGGGAGGCAGGTACAGTAGTCCTGAGGGAGGCAGGTACAGTAGTCCTGAGGGAGGCAGGTACAGTAGTACTGAGGGAGGCAGGTACAGTAGTCCTGAGGGAGGCAGGTACAATAGTCCTGAGGGAGGCAGGTACAGTAGTCCTGAGGGAGGCAGGTACAGTAGTCCTGAGGGAGGCAGGTACAGTAGTCCTGAGGGAGGCAGGTACAGTAGTCCTGAGGGAGGCAGGTACAGTAGTCCTGAGGGAGGCAGGTACAGTAGTACTGAGGGAGGCAGGTACAGTAGTACTGAGGGAGGCAGGTACAATAGTCCTGAGGGAGGCAGGTACAGTAGTCCTGAGGGAGGCAGGTACAGTAGTCCTGAGGGAGGCAGGTACAGTAGTCCTGAGGGAGGCAGGTACAGTAGTCCTGAGGGAGGCAGGTACAATAGTCCTGAGGGAGGCAGGTACAGTAGTCCTGAGGGAGGCAGGTACAGTAGTCCTGAGGGAGGCAGGTACAGTAGTACTGAGGGAGGCAGGTACAGTAGTCCTGAGGGAGGCAGGTACAATAGTCCTGAGGGAGGCAGGTACAGTAGTACTGAGGGAGGCAGGTACAGTAGTCCTGAGGGAGGCAGGTACAGTAGTCCTGAGGGAGGCAGGTACAGTAGTCCTGAGGGAGACAGGTACAATAGAGAGGTGCAAGGTGAGGGGCAGCTGGAGTCCCAGGTAGCGGAGGTCATCAAGAATGGTCCTTTTTAGCCCTTAATCCCCATGCAAATAACATCGGATTAAAGGTCAGTATACAGTCGACTAAGGCGCGTCTGGTTCAAACCCTCATCACGGCCCTTGTGAGTTTGTTCAGTACACAGGGAATACTGGCCTATGCTTGCACGTCTTGAATATTGCCCTTGGACTATGCCACAAGTCTTGAATATAGCCCTTGGACTATGCCACAAGTCTTGAATATAGCCCTTGGCCTATGCCACAAGTCTTGAATATAGCCCTTGGACTATGCCACAAGTCTTGAATATAGCCCTTGGACTATGCCACAAGTCTTGAATATAGCCCTTGGACTATGCCACAAGTCTTGAATATAGCCCTTGGACTATGCCACAAGTCTTGAATATAGCCCTTGGACTATGCCACAAGTCTTGAATATAGCCCTTGGACTATGCCACAAGTCTTGAATATAGCCCTTGGACTATGCCACAAGTCTTGAATATAGCCCTTGGACTATGCCACAAGTCTTGAATATAGCCCTTGGACTATGCCACAAGTCTTGAATATAGCCCTTGGACTATGCCACAAGTCTTGAATATAGCCCTTGGACTATGCCACAAGTCTTGAATATAGCCCTTGGACTATGCCACAAGTCTTGAATATAGCCCTTGGACTATGCCACAAGTCTTGAATATAGCCCTTGGACTATGCCACAAGTCTTGAATATAGCCCTTGGACTATGCCACAAGTCTTGAATATAGCCCTTGGACTATGCCACAAGTCTTGAATATAGCACTGAGGTAGTAGGCTGCCTCTACATTATTTGGTCTACTGTTGCTTCAGCTGGATTTCGATTGTATGTTATAACTTTGTAGTTAAAAAATAAGATATTTTTTGTTTAATATATGTTATTGTTGTAAAGTGCTTGGAACTGCTATTTGCTTCATACACGATAAACATTATCCGTGTATGTAATTTTTTGTTACAGTTTAGTAGTTTGTTTTCTACTGATAGCAGGTCTGAATATGTATGTTCCACTATTAGCCTAAATATGTATGTTCCCAAGTAAAGTTCTAATCACGAACGTCAAGTTCAATTAAGTTTATTGAGCTAATAAACTACATCCCAAAAGGACAGAGTAAGGAGCTTCGGGTATTTATTTCTACCGTCCTCTGTTATAGGTCCGTCAAGAAGCTCACACGCTCATGCAGCTCACAAATAATAATAATATTTTACATACGCGAATGCCACGTTTTGTTTTGTGTGCGCTTCTATAGGGTGTACCAACCTGCCAACTATGGTGAAGTCTATTGGTCTTCGTGCCCTGCCTCCTAGCCTCTTGTAACAGGGCCGCTGTTGCATACACGCTAATGCTGGAGGTCTGTGTCGCCTCTGTTTTGTTGTGGCTTGGACGACATTATCTTTCTGGGGATTACATTTGCGTATTCCATTGCGGATTAAATTTGTGTGCAGTCTCTGTCTCTGTCTCACTCTCTCTTGATAGAGCTCAATAAGCTCAGGAACCTGTACACCAGTAGATTGACAGATGAGTGGCGGGACCAAAGAGCCGACGCTCAAGTAGGAGAGGACAGATGATCAAGCGAGCAAGAACAACAAGCCTAGTACACGCGAGCACCGGATAATACCAGTCTGACATATCCACGATGAGGCCTTCCCAAGACCTCAAATACTAAGCGGCTTGCCAGACGACCCTGATGAGTGGCCCATCCCGGACCCCATCTACACCAAATGAAGAATAAAGGAAATAAATAAATAAATAAATAAAAAAAAAAAAAATAAATAAATAAATAAATAAATAAAAAAAAAAAAAAAATAAATACATACATAAATAAATAAATAAAAAAAAAATAAAAAAAATAATAATAATAAATAAGAAAAAAAAAAATATAAAACAAATAAAACTACTACAAAAAAATATAAAACCAAAAAACCATTTGTCGTGATATCAGAAGTGTGACTACCCTGATGTTGTTAAGATTAACCTCCCTCAGCCAACTCCATCGGCTCTAGTGCTTTAGGACACCAACATGGTCACAAACACTAGCCCCCCCAGCCAATGTACTGACAACCCAACATAACACATACAGAAACAAACGACACATACACATATGTCAACCCATGGTGGACAGGCCACCGAACTTTCAATCCTCCTCTCTCTCTACACCCGCATCCTCTTCCTGAATTTCATCTCCCCATCCCTCTACCTCCCCCATCCTTTCCAAGCCCTTAGGACATCAAAGCGAAAAAAAAAAAAAAAAAAAAAAAAAATACCAGTCTGGCGGTCACCTGGAGTGCAGGCGGGCAGCCTGGGGTACCGGACGTGTTACCGCCATGTTGGTGTTTTTTTACCCTCTCACAATATCAGTCTTTTTTTTTAATTTGTAAGATAAAACGGTGAGATTTCCAATGATTTTTTTGCTAAAATATTTGGCGGATTTGTTGCCTTGTATTTCGAGTCACAGCTTTAAACATGCCCTTAATTTTGATGGTGGGATAGTCTTGATTAAGTTAATGTAGAGTTTCTGGTAGTGAATGTATCACGTCTCAAGTCAGAGCTTTGAACATTGAGATAAATATCCATAAATACGGATTATAAACGACTGGGATTATCCATACTGTGTACACACACACTTCGGGAACCTGTCGGACCTTTGTTTTAACAATAAACTAAGTTTAGCTGACTGTAAAAAAGTAGAATGCTTAAATGCACTTCCTAAGCGCCTTCACATTTTTTTCCTCTACAATGACGTCACTAGCTGGATTTGAATGTTGTATTCCCTCTCCGACGCACCAAAACACAGCGATGCACTTTCTAGTATGTTTACTCTGGAAGCTTCAACGCACTACCACTGCACCATGAGCATGTAACAGTGATGAAGCAGGGAGCCGCCTCGGTGCGTATGTTGTTGAAGGTAGAGGAGGCCAGGGAAGGTGCCCGGTCACGGCCGGTGTGTCGAATGCTTCACCAGCAGTTTAATTTAGTTTTAGCTTCACTGGAAGGTGGTTATCATCCCACCCTCCAACCCTTCCTCAGGATGTGCTCGTCTGAGCTGCGGCTCATTCTTTGACTTCTGTTTCTTGCTTCACTTCCTGCAGGAATTCCCTTATTTTCACATACTCCCCCTTTTCAGTAAGCGTGTCTAACTTCCTTGCATGTGCTGTGCCCTCTCGCTATGTTGCAGGTTAACCTAAGCATCCTTCTGGATTTCAATCCTACTATTTTCACTTTCTTTTAGTGTTCTTAGATTAAATTTTCTCAATGTATCCCCTTAACTCAGTACCCTCAATTCTAGGACCAGTCTTGCAGCAAACGTATATCTTCTTAATCTTCGTTTTTGAGATTTTTAAAGTGAGATTCTACGCTGGTACTGTATACGCTATTACTGGTTGTACATATATTTTGTATACAATTTGTGTGTATGTATACTCATCTAGGTGTGTTTCCTCCTAATGTTGCTATATAGTAGTTTAGGCTGGTCATTGGATGCTATTTCGTACTTATACTGCTTCTCTACTATTCGAATTTTTCTGTCTTCTATATCTATTGTAGTTCACCTGTTCTGTGCGCCCAGTATTTCTTCCATGCTCTGTTACTTCTTTCTATCAAGCATTGTCTGTTAAACCACGGACATTTGTGTTATCTTGGTTTCTGTATCCCTAAAGACCAATATATATATATATATATATATATATATATATATATATATATATATATATATATATATATATATATATATATCTTTCTTCAGCTTCTTTGCATTTGCAGGATATGAAGTCATTAATGTATTGTGAAGGTTTTTCTCTTGAGTTCTATTTGTTATGCTATTCTCTCTTAAGAAATATCTGAGCTGGTATTCACGTTTAAAGAAACTCTTAACTCTCTTCTTGCCACAGCCTTTATAACAACTCCATAATCAAAGACTGATACATAGTTGTCACTGACCCCCATTGGCACTATATGCTTAGTGTCCATCTCGCTTTGAGAAAGCGAGAGTGAAGATCAGCTCTATCCTTCCTGGTTAGTCTCCCCTTCTTGTTTCCTCTGACATGACATGTTGCATTGGGCAAAATCCTTTCTGCTACTTCTACAACCTGTCCTACAAAGAACGTCGCTTTTCGCTCGTATGCATTACATAAGGCCAAAAATTGTCGTACTAGAAAATGGAAGTGGCTCGCGAAAGTAACGCACTGCCCCGTTTTCTGTTTAGGGTCCTCTGGCTTAGTATGTTAGTTTAAAAAGAGATTAATTTACACTTTAAATTAACCGTATTTTTTGACGTTTTGAAACCTTAGGAGGACGGGCTGCTTCTCCCAGCTTTCTTATCAATGTCTCTTCTCTCCCATCTCAGATCCATTGATTCCCAGTTCATATAGCTTTGGGAGTAGGTGCATAAAACTGGTGCGGCATAATCTATGACGGAGCGCACATAAGCTGTGTACATCATTTTAAGCACGGCAATAGAGCCCCATGTCCATTCCAGGCCATAGCCGTCAGTGCCCTGAGGCGATGTTTGCATGTTCCTATGAGCTGGTTGAGCTCCACTTTCTTCCCCATGTTAGAGCCGGCAGTGACGCTGAGGTACCTGTAATGGTCAACCCATTCATGTGTTACACCATTAATTTGTTGTTCTTCATTTTCTCCCCGCTTGTGATGAGAGTATGTTTTTGTCTTGTTTGTGGAGAAAGTGAAACAGAGCTCAATACACTTCCTTCCAAAGAGTTCAATAGACTGTTTAATTTTCCCCAGGGTAGGGGCTTGTATTAGAACATCATCTGCATATCCCACCTGTTGTGTTCCTTCCGGAAAATCAATTTGCAATGGCGTTTATGAGTACACTGAATAGTGTGGGGCTTAAAACTCCTCCTTGTGGGGTCCCGAGTTCCATATTCATTGTAAAGGCTTGAAAGCTTACAAAATGAAGCCATGACAATCATTCTTGAAGTCCCAAGAACTGCCAAAACATTTAAACTACAAGATAAGTTGTCCCTCCCCAGTGTTAAAAGCAGAATTAAGGAACTGAATGCTAAACTGTCCAAAGATCCCCATTATAATGATATTACCAAGAAAAAACTGAGTTCTGTGCTATTTACAGGAGGAAACAGGAGAAGCAAAAAATTACATCACAGATCAGTCTGTTGCCTTGAAGAAATTCACCTGCTAGAGTAAGCCCGTGAGCACATGCTTGTAGTTACCTCCCTGGGAGGATGACTCATGCA
The DNA here is from genome assembly GCA_020271785.1 of Procambarus virginalis. Lineage (NCBI taxonomy): Eukaryota > Metazoa > Arthropoda > Malacostraca > Decapoda > Cambaridae > Procambarus > Procambarus virginalis. Next base: position 2,220,078 of record WNGS01167840.1, on the reverse strand, counting down.
GGATCATCATCAATGAGATGGCAACGAAAAAGTCCATGATACCACAAGAAATGAGACACAAGTATCTCGAGGAAATTTATAAAGAAGCCGAAGATGAACTAGATCAAATCTATCCTGATGGATCATCTAATCCTGTCAATGGCAGGGCTGGTCCAGCATACACTGTAATTAGGAAAAATGTCTTTCAACGCAGAAATGAAGAAAAAGCACGTATTGAGAACTATGCCTCTACAATGCAAGCAGAGCTAACTGCCATTGTTATGGCGTTAAGGTTTCTTGAACGGAACACTAATGGTGCAGTGATCTGCACTGATTCAAAAGCAGCGCTACAAAGCCTAAGTAAAAATCGGGCAGAAAATTTTGCAATAGTCGTTGAAATCAATAGAGCTGTAAGGGTACTAACCAACCAGGGAAGAATCGTCAAGTTTCTGTGGATGCCCTCCCATGTTGGAATATGTGGGAATGAACGAGCAGATGTGCTGGCTGCTGAAGGCGCTGAAGGAGACCATATTGAATACTTCATATCCAAGAATCTGCTACAAATTAGAAGTATTGTCAGGCAACATTACCGTGACAAGGTAACTGAGGAAAGGAGGATAGAAGCACAAATCAGCAAATCTGCATGCTGGTACAACATGGGTTGCAGCTGGCAATCCCAGTCATTATGGACGAAGAGGAGGAGGACGCAAGAGAGAATCAGTAATAGCGAGAATCCGTCTTAGATACAAATATCCATGGAGATTCGGAATGGAGACAACAGCTGAGCAACGAAGTTGCAGAATCTGTGATGAGAGTGACGGACACCGCCTTGACCACTACCTGAGTGTGAACACCTGAGAGACATTACAACTATGTGTTGAATAATAAACCCCACATTGTTTGAGTTAGGGAAAACACTATTTGTCAAATATAGATACTGTTCTTAAAAGATTCCCCCATTTTGCACCTGCAAGATAACGTAAGCTTTTAAGGGTTGACAAAAATTAATCTTCTTGTTTGAGGAGCTGTTCACTTGAGACAGCTAAGGAAGTTCCAGCTGTGTCTGGGTATTAGTGACAGGATGAACAACCCAGCGGGTCTTCTTTCGATTAGCGATTGGGGAGTGTTGTGCATCCTGCTATGGCGGTGTGTCCAATCACAGGATGAGTGGCGCTGCCCAATAAACTCGCCCCCGTGGGGCAAAATTAAATTAAAAATTGATTCCCAGTCAGTTATCTGTGACTGAAGTCTCTCATCATTAGTAGCGTCACCCTCAAACTAAGGTGTGTGTGTACTCACCTAGTTCTCACCTAGTTGTGCTTGCGGGGGTTGAGCTCTGGCTCTTTGGTCCCGCCTCTCAACCGTCAATCAACAGGTGTACAGTTTCCTGAGCCTAATGGGCTCTATCATATCTACATTTGAAACTGTGTATGGAGTCAGCCTCCACCACATCGCTTCCTAATGCATTCCATTTGTCAACCACTCTGACACTAAAAAAGTTCTTTCTAATATCTCTGTGGCTCATTTGGGCACTCAGCTTCCACCTGTGTCCCCTAGTGCGTGTGCCCCTTGTGTTAAACAGCCTGTCTTTATCAACCCTGTCGATTCCCCTGAGAATCTTGAATGTGGTGATCATGTCCCCCCTAACTCTTCTGTCTTCCAACGAAGTGAGGTTTAATTCCTGCAGTCGCTCCTCGTAGCTCATACCTCTCAGCTCGGGTACTAGTCTGGTGGCAAACCTTTGAACCTTTTCCAGTTTAGTCTTATGCTTGACTAGATAGGGACTCCATGCTGGAGCCGCATACTCCAGGATTGGTCTGACATATGTGGTATATAATGTTCTGAAAGATTCCTTACACAAGTTTCTAAAGGCCGTTCTTATGTTAGCCAACCTGGCATATGCTGCTGATGTTATCCTCTTGATATGAGCTTCAGGGGACAGGTCTGGCGTGATATCAACCCCCAGGTCTTTCTCTCTCTCTGACTCTTGAAGTATTTCATCTCCCAAATGATACCTTGTATCTGGTCTCCTGCTTCCTACCCCTATCTTCATTACATTACATTTGCTTGGGTTAAACTCTAACAGCCATTTGTTCGACCATTCCTGCAGCTTGTCCTTGTGTGTGTGTGTGTGTGTGTGTGTGTGTGTGTGTGTGGTGTGTGTGTGTGTGTGTGTGTGTGTGTGGGGTGTGTGTGTGTGTGTGTGTGTGTGTGTGTGTGTGTGTGTGTGTTATGAAGCATTACTGGTACATGATCATTTGCTCACCTTCCATCTTCCAGCGTCTATGGCGCAGTGATCTTCATGGGGGAGTTAAGTGGTCTTATGGCGCCAGTGTCAGAGACTACTGGTCGCAATAATGAGATGTTTACCGTTTTCGCGTCCTAACCTCCCCTTCACCTCGCCCAATCCTTCAGTGCTTGGGTACAAACACACTTAGAAGATTCCTTGTATTCACCTAGTTGTGTTTGCGCGCGTGTGTGTGTGTGTGTGCGTGTGTGTGTGTGTGTGTGTGTGTGTGTGTGTGTGTGTGTGTGTGTGTGTGTGTGTGTGTGTGTGTGTGTGTGTGTGTGTGTGTATTTACCTAGTTGCCTAGTTGTGCTTGCGGGGGTTGAGCTCTGCTCTTTCGGCCTGCCTCTCAACTGTCAATCAATCAACGATCAATTTCCCCCCCCCCCCCCAGGAAGCAGACCGTAACAGCTGTCTATTTACCCATTTATTTCCTATTTATTCAGTACCTATTTACTGCTAAGTAACAGAGGCATCAGGGTGAAAGAAACTGTCCATTTGTTTTCCGCCATCGCCGGGGATGGCGGAATAGCATAGCGTTTCGGGCAAAATTATTCATTGTGAACACTTCCTCTTTTTCCATTATGTCATTCCCCCCCCCCTAAGTATTGTATACGTCTCTATGCAGCCCATCCTCCTGTTTTCGTAGTACATATAGGAAGGATAAGGACATATAGGACATATACCGACGTACAACGCAATTAGAAAGTAGAAATCGGTTCTAATGAATTTGGACAAACCGGAAAACTATTTTCTGCTTTCTACTTTGCAACAGCAAAGACAAACTAAACTAGCCTAACCTTCCTAGGCCTAATACCCGCAGAGGCCTAATATAGTACATATATGTGCTATACTAGGTTTTGGAATATTTAAGTTTGTTTTTAGTTTCATTTTTCCGAACTCTTATGAAGTAAATAGTACAAAGTTCTACTGTCTAATTGCTTATAACGCCAATCTTTGTACTATGGTGCACATAGTTGCAAAAACTATTACCTAAACAGGAGAATGGGTTGCTCTATCACATTTCTCTTCTCTCCTTTTTTTCTAGCGCCGTCAGGTTTAGTTCCATCAGTCCCTCTTCATATTCCATTCCTTGCAATTCTGAGCCGAGCCTCGTCGCAAACGACTGAACCTTCTATAGTTTCCATGTGTGTGTGTAAGGGGGAGGGGCGGGGGTATTACCTACGTTATTTACAGGCAGAGAGCCTGTAAATAAGGCTCTCTGCTCATGTCTTAATGTTGAATTAAACGACATAATGTCGTTTATACATAAACTCATAATGTAAACTCATAATTAAGCTCATAATGTCGCATACACGTGTACAGTACAACAAACAACTGCATAACTATGCAGTGATTTTATCTCATACAACCCTTCCTGGAGGTTATTCAAACCATCCATAACTCTATTGACACATTCTAGACTAAGATATTGATGAAACCAGTGAGATATTAAAACCTATTTATGTCATTGTGGAACAAATGGGATTGTTCTGAGGGGCACTACTGGTGGCTCCAGAAGCCTCATATCCTACAACATAGTTTTCGTATTGTGTTTTTTTAAGTAGGGGTTCCACGTCGGTACTGCTTACTCTAGCACTGGCTGGACATAAGTATATAGCGTTCTGAAAGAGCCTCTCTCTAGATTCCTGGAAGCTCTTGATGTTCGTCAGTTTAGCATATGCTGCTGATGTGATGCTGTTCATATGTGCTTCTAGAGATAGACTCAAAGGTATGTCTACTCCATGATTCATTTTTTCTCACTGACTTTGGTAGTTCCTGACTTTCATTACGTATTCTCTATCTGGCTTCCGTATTCCTGTTCCCATCATCGTGACCTTGCACTCATCCGAACTGAAGTCCAGTAACCATTTGTGTGACCTTGCTGCCAACCTACATAACGCATCCTGGAGCTTCCAGAAGTCCTCACTTGCTCTGAGTCTCTTCGTAAACTTTACCCCTACAACCAACTGGGCGTGTTCCATCTTTTCTGCATACAGGACTGAGCTGTGTGCGTGTGTGTGGGTGTGTGGGGGGAGGGGTAGCAATGTGGGATGACGCAATCCAAGAGGGTTTGGACCATTTGATGACGCAATCCAACCTTGCCCCAAGATAAGTTCTCCTTGGTTCACGTGCTCCTACGATAACATTTCCCGTTGATTCTCGATTTAGTAATATTAACTAACATAGTTAGTGTGAAGGTAAAGGTATACATTAAGTACTCTCACCCACAATACTGTAGTATTTGCACAATATTTAAAACAAATGATCGTAAAGAAAAGTCCGTACTCGTTTAATGTAACATAAGTTACCAACATTTGGGTTGTCCATTAGCGGGTGAACCAGACCAAAGATCTGGAACCTGGAGGACCCGAGACCATAACCCAGCCCATTCTCTCCACACTCCGTAAAAAATACAACTGTTTTGCCTCAAGAGAAAGGTAAGAACCCAAGCAAATATATACAAACTACCGAGGACGATACATTAAAAACGTCTATATTACAGTCCTCTAATTTTTAGTAATACTTCGCATTTTTAATAGATTAATCGATTCCGTAAAGAAAATGCGACGTATTAGTTAAGAGGATGGATGGTAACCCGAGACCCCATAATGCTCACCAACCCCCTCGATCATCCGCCACAAACCCTTAATACATATTTATTATTATCATATCGATCAAAAAGAATTTCCCAGGAAGGAATGGAAACTTTGGGATGCTTGTACCATTTCCTCTTGTGGAGCCAGTATTCAGGTAAACTGGTGTGTGGCAGTGTGTGTAGGAAGACAGGAAGCAGTGAAGCAGACAGGAAACGGAGTCCACAGTGAAGCGCGGGAAGGAAATACAAGCAACAAGTGTTAGAAGGTTACTAGGCATGGAAGGCCGCGGGCCAAGGTGACACTCCCTAGAGTGAGGCCCGTCACTAACGAGTGCAGCACACACCGACCTGCAGCACACACCGACCACACTCAACACCATGAGTACGGACGGCTAGAAAAGTGCCACGAGCGGCCAAGAGAGAGGGCGCCGAACACCAAGGAGTTGTACATAACAAAAACTGTGAGTAATCTGTAGCCTAACTTAGTGTTTATAAGTGAATCCATTTTCTGCCTTAAGCTGTGTGGAGGAAGTGAAAGATGTGTTGCGAGAGCTATATAATAGTTTTAGAAGATGGTACATTTACGACAGAAAAAACAACAATACACATTTGATATTGTAATTAATGAACTGACTTAAACGACAGGTGACTTGCTGAATTACATCTTACTCGACTTTACATATTTCTCACATTTTACCAATTATAAAGTCATTTAAATATATTGTCCTGTGCTAATAATTAAATTATGTTTTTCCCTATTTATTATACAGGTGAAATCGATACTATTTTAATAATTTATTGACGGTAATTCTATATGGTTTATATCAACTGCGTGATTTAATAACCTAATTCATGTTATCGTGGAAGGACAACTGCCTCGTAAGCTTCAAGACAGAGTTAGAATCTCCGATGAACCAGGTGAATTAAACTGCATTATAATCATGACCTGATCATGTGCTGTGTTGAAGTTGCATCATCCCCCCCCCCCCCTCTAGGTGTTTACCAATTCCACATATCATTTATTACAAGGTTTACACGTGCTTTTGAACACACCAATTGTAGTTTGCAGCTGAAATTATAACCAATGATTTTCCTATGTTTAAGTTCAAGTATGTTTATTGAGACAAGAAAGAAATACATCTTAAAGGGATAGAATACCTTAGGTTATTTCTACCCCCCCCCTCCATTTTTTCTATGATATTCCTTATGAGAATCAGAGACTTTGTAAGAATTTATACAAAACAATAACTGCTTGATTGAACAAGTGTACAGCAGTATAAATCAAACTTATATTATTATTATGATTATTAAATGTCACACTGATATTGATATTTTTGAGGTATTCAAATATTTAGACAAAGTTTTCGTGAAATAGTAAAGTAATGCATTTTTTTTGTAATGTATACATTCTTACACATTAGTTTAAAACTTTAATAAAAACTTTATTGAAATTTCTAAACTAATGATTCATGAAGCCTCGGGCGACTGCAAGGACAAATAAAAATGAGAGCTACATATCCTGATGACGTAACTATAGGAAAGCCCGCAGGACTCAAGCGTTCTCGTGCTTGTTTGGTTACCTGCGCTATATGTATGGCGTGTGGCAAGCCTGCCTTCACTACCTGTTGCGGGTTTCCAGGATCAATGTCACCGTGGCCCGGTCTCTGACCAGGCCTCTTGGTCTGATTAACCAGGCTGTTTGATGCAGCTGCTCGCAGCCTGATGTACGAGTCATAGCCTGGTTAATCAGGTATTAGGTCTTGGGGTTACCTATATTATATGACCGTGTGGTGTGTGCGCGACATTGTTTGGTGACCTGTATATATGTGTAGGATCTTACTAGAACTACGCCTAAAAATTTTCTATAAGTTTTGCTTTTGTGGATAAGAGAAAGGAAGGGAACTATTAGGGGAAAGCGTCAAGCCATTACGACTATATAGCACTGAGAAGGGGTCAGGGTCAAGATTTGGGATGGGACGGGCGGGAAGGAATGATGCCCAACCACTTGGACGGTCGGGGATTGAACACCGACCTGCAAGCGAAACCGTCGCTCTATCGTCTAGCTCAAGTGGTTGGGTAAAAATCAAATGCATCAAATGTAAGAATCTTACAAATCCATTTGTAAGAATTACAAATGGTGCAATTTGTAATTAAAGCTCTTGAATGGTACTGGTAAGTCTTCATAAATCCCACGAAGAAAACAGGTCTCTGAACCGGGAGTCATCAAATATTTATGTGTCTGCTCGCCAAACCTGTACATCTTCCCTCGATCATTGCGACTTGGTCTGTGTTTATTTAACAGCTTACGAACTTACGAAAATTCGCAACCCAATGTCATTATTGTTACAGAAAACCTCGTAGCATTGCGGAACTCTTGAACTGTCTAATATATATATATATATATATATATATATATATATATATATATATATATATATATATATATATATATATATATATATATTAGATATATAATAGACACCACAGAGAGAGAGCAGGCAGAGATTCTGCTCGTCTCGTTGACGGGGCCGGCACCTGCAACTCTGGCGGCGTCTTGTGATGGGCTTTCCTTGAAACGCTTCCCAATGGGCTCTCCCCTTCACTCTACTGTATACGTAAATGTACATGTACGGCACAGAATGAAAGGGAAGGAAAAGAAGAGAGAGAGAGAGAGAGAGAGAGAGAGAGAGAGAGAGAGAGAGAGAGAGAGAGAGAGAGAGAGAGAGAGAGAGAGAGAGAGAGAGAGAGAGAGAGAGAGAAACATATCTCTGTCTTCCAACCCACGTCATGGGCCTGGTAGTTGAGTGGATAGCGCTTCGGATTTGTAGTCCTGAGGTTCCGGATTCGATCCCCAGTGGAGGCGGAAACAAATGGGCAGATTTGTTTCACCCTGATGCCTCTGTTCACCTAGCAGTAAATAGGTACCTGGGAGTTAGACAGCGGCTACGGTCTGCTTCCTGGGGATGTGTAACAAAAAAGGAGGCCTGGTTGAGAACCGGGCCGCGGAGAGGCTAAGCCCCGAAATCACCTCAAGATGTAAACTAAACATCCATGACTGAAGAAAGATGCATAGGTTTCGTAAGTGGATAATTAAGGGCTTGGTAAATCATGCCCTTGGTCCGCTGATGTCAAGTTTGGTACAGAAAATCGGACCGTCGCGCCGGATTATTTCCTTTTCCTTCACTACTATTTGTCGACGACTGACCAAAAGTCGCTACGCGTATCATATACTGCAGGCTAGGTGTCCGCCCCTGCGCTACTTCGTACACGCAACCAACACTTTGACTTGGATTGAGACTACCTGAAATATTTTGGTCTATGTTCGCGTGGCATGACCTCAGATACCTACCCATGACCTCGTTCTCCTGGCCATGGCCTCGTTCTCCTGGCCATGGCCTCGTTCTCCTGGCCATGGCCTCGTTCTCCTGGCCATGGCCTCGGGTACCTGGTCATGACCTGAGTTGCTAACTATCGTTTGACGCTATAGAAACTCATAACTTAATTTGTTCAACCGAAACCAATGTCAAATCAAGCGAGAACAAAGATAAAGAAAGAAGAATAACACAACAAAGCAAAACAAACGGGCCATCCACCTACAAAACGGTGTGGGTGGATGAACACGGAGCTGTGGGTGTGGGTGGATGAACACGGAACTGTGGGTGTGGGTGGATGAACATGGAACTGTGGGTGTGGGTGGATGAACACGGAGCTGTGGGTGGCTGAAGACGGAGATGTGGCTCGATATGGAGGAAAGGATCTTGTGATCCAACCCTTTCAGACACCATGGTGAATAGGCCATGAGGTCCTTCTGGGAAATTAATAGAATGATAAGGCTCTCTCCTGACGGGGAATGAGTAAGATGAGTAAGTCACAAGAGTCCTTTTGACAGGGAATGAGTAAGCTGAGGAGCCCGTGAGGTCTCTCCTGACAGGACAACATTCAGGGGCAGGAAGAGCTGTCACACAAGTGAGCTCTTATGTTCCCCAGTCTTCCCATTTCTTATGCGCTGGTGTACAGTTGCTTAGAGATTGCATGTGCATAGAAATATGTAGACATTAGGTAACATAGATTCACACGGCAGCGGCACTCAGTCTGGTAGAACAATATTATCTAGCCATCACACCGTATCACCCCCCCCCCCATTCCCGTCGCCTCCCACCATTCACCACCTTATCACCTAGGACATAGGCTCACGTCAAGCCTCCATAGCTCAGTGGATAGAGCGCTGGTCTAGTAAACCAGAGGCCGGGAGTTCGATCCTCCCTGGAGGCACGCCAGTTGGGTTCCAAAGTTTTTGGTTCTGTACTTTGGAACATGCTGGAGGGATGACAGGCTTCGTCCTCATATATATGAACATTTTTCTGACATAGAAATGAAGGCGGTAATTACGGGCAACGTAACAGATTGGTGAAATGTTGCTAGCTCTTTACCACAAGGTCCAGTACTAGTACTAGTAATGTTTACTAACTACATGTACTATCTACCAGAGGTGATGAAGAATTTTATGAACATGTTGGTATTAAAACAGATTCCCCCCCAAAAAAAATTGAGATCAAACGTTCAGGAGTGCATTCAAAATGCAGGGATAACTAAAGAAAATCAGGATAGTGTACTGCAGCTGTGCTATCTTTTAGCCAGCTATATCAAAAAACTTAAGAGTGATTCTCCCCAAAATCAAAGGAAATTAGTAACTGTAATTAGCTCACCACAGATGTAAATTACCCATATGTGCCTCTGTAACCTTTCTCTACCAACTACGGGATTAGGTGCATAATAAATGAGCAGAATCAACTTGGCAAATGGAATTCAATGTGAATAAATACCATGTTATGGATTGTACAAGTACAGCAAGTAAGTACTTGCTGTACTTACCCTATAGTAAGTACCTGTACTAACCTAACTAACTTACCCAAACATAACCTAACCTAACCTAACTAAACCTAACCTATCCAAACCTAACTTAATATAACCTCTAGGCAACAATATATCCTGAATGATTTGTTCACCTTGGATAAGTCGCTCCACAACATTGTCGCTTGGATCGTCGACTTCCTATGGCCTCTCATGCCACTTAGTTTCGTCTAATTTCGTTATAAATTTATATTATTTCAGAGTAAAATTGTGTTTTTTCATGGTCTACATTCAACACCAACAATATAGTGGGTAAATATATCATATTTCTTAATTACTTACGTAATGCTAGGAAGCTTTGAGTAAATTGGGTAGCTTTGGGTAATTAGACGGACCGGTTCCAAACCATTTATTCATCCTGTTCTCAGACCAGGCTCATTATGTTACGTTAGTTGTTTAGGTTCTGTTGGCGATCATTTGTATCTTAAGTACGTGGGAAATGCATTTGCAGAATTGCGATTCGACACAGAGAACGTCAGCGAAGCACTATTCGAGAAATGTTAGAACGTCAGCAGTCAGCCTGTCGTCATGGTTAAGCGAAAACCGACGTTATTTTTAAGAGGACGGGTTGATTTTTAAGTGAACGGGTTGCATAACCAGCCCGCCCTCGTAAACAAAGACCAAAGTCCATTCCATGCACCCGCTAAACCCGCTGTTTAAGTTCAAGTTCAAGTAAGTTTATCGAATAAAAGGAAGTACATCTCAAAAGGATAGAGTAGCTAAGGTTATTTCTACCCTCGTTTATATAAGGTCCCTCAAGGGGATCACAAACCCATACAGTACACAATTATTAATCATATTTTACAATTCACATTCCATTGGTAATCACATGGCATACTGTGAGATCTGTTATTGATTATGCTGTCCCCTGTCATGTCTTGTTTTGGTAAAGGCAGACTAAACATGTTGAAGTACAAAAGAATAATAAGAATAGAATAAGAATATTATCTCCATGAGAATAATCCCAAGATTATCCTCATGGAAATACTAATACCGAGATAATGATATGATTGAACTTACAGAGTACTGGGGATAGAATTTCAGAGATAAATGAAACTTCGACGATTTGATTAATGAGAAGCGAGGGAGCTAATAATTAATCCTCTCACTTCAAAAGGTGAAAAGAAATGAATAATGCATGTGAACGCATAATAGGATCCTTGTGTTCTAATGCTACAAAGCATGATTTCCTTCAAGAATGTATTGCATTGCCAAAGAAACAATTAACACCAACATGGTAGGAACACAACGCAGATGCAGTAATTTTTCCCTATGTGTTTTCAGAATCTTATCTTTGCAGGATATTTATTTTATTGATAAGCAACGTCATCTCTAAAAAATTGTATTGTTTTATACCATTTTTCCTGAGTTTTGTGCACCCGCCAAACCCCCAGCTGTTTATGAATGAAAAACGGTTTACACACGACTCACAACTGATGACGTTCGAACACTTCCGGAACAAGTGCTTCACTGACGACTTTTGTTCGAACCACAACGCTATAAATGCTTCACCCACGTACTACAAATACAAATATCGCCAGCAGAACCTAAGCACCTGAACTAACCTAACCTATGCCTATTTATACACAATATGCTAATATATTATAATATTAATTNATATAGATATAAACAAATAAATAAATAAATTTATTCCATGCTATCACATAGCATGTTCCAGACCATGACGTAATATATTCCAGGCAATCACAGCATAATGTAGGCCATAACAAAACATATTCCATAACATATGAAAACAATGAATTCAAATTGGATAAGTTTAGATTCAGACAAAATTTCGGTACTGATTTCCTCGTTGATACATCACGGTAATGATCTTTGTTCACGAGCAGGGGTTAAATTCCTTACCGGGTAACATAAAATACGTAGGATCGTTGGACACATACGCAGGACACACATACAGGGCTCACATGCAGGACACTCCAAAGGATGTGATGTGGTGGAGGCTGATCCCATACAGTTTCAAATATAGGTATGATAGAGCCCAGTAGGCTCAGGAATCTGTACACCAGTTGATTGACGGTTGAGAGGCGGGACCAAAGAGACAAAGCTCAACCCCGCAAGCACAACTAGGTGAGTACAACTAGGTGAGTATATACAGGGCTCGCATGCAGTACACATATACAGGGCTCGCATGCAGGACACATATACAGGGCTCGCATGCAGGACACATATACAGGGCTCGCATGCAGGACACATATACAGGGCTCACTAACTCTAGTGGCCTCGACGAGGACAGGAAGCGGCGACTTGTCAAAGGTGCCTCCATTTGCCTTGATGATCTTTTCTAGCTATATTTTAAAAAAAAAACAGTTTTGGCAGTTACGGCTTCGGCGTGTACTCACCTAATTGCGCTTGCGGGGGTTGAGTTTTGTCTCTGGCGGTTCCATGAGTTAATAACTCTGTGGGTGAAAGAGCATCTCCTGTTCTCAGTCAAACATTGTGGCTTGTTGAGCTTGACACCGTTGATCCTCGTTTGTGTTATCCAGAACTCAGATGTGGGACACAAATACTGATCATGCATGGAGGACACAAATACTGAGCACACATGCAGTACACGCATACAGGACATACATGCCGAACACACATACAGGACACATGCTGAACACATGCAAGAAACATTTCCAGGTCACGTGTGAATAAAGAGTTAAGGAGCAAACTACAGTAACCAACACCATTTTTACTACATACCATGGTACCTAGGTTGTTACACCCAGATGGCTACAATATTTGCATGAGCGTTAAACCTGTGAGAATAACAATTAATTTGCCAGACACCACCAGCTCAGAAACACTGCCATAGTTATGTTAATCAAAGAAGCAAGGAACGAGGAAAGAAATAGCTTAAGCTACTCTACTCTTATTAGGATGTATGTGTTTCTCAATAGCCTTACTTGAATCGGAAATTTGTACATAATTACAATCAATCTGCACACTTTGTTGACACTAATAACTAGTAATAGACTTCCACTGCAACTTCTATGTACTAGCAATATATTATTATATATTCAAGATAGGACTGCTTGTTAATAATAAGTTAATAACGGTTTTCAACATTGGTTTTTGTATGACAATAGTGGATTATATGGTTTTAAGTCACACAGCTGTACCCTCAACATACATATTTATTTACTAGAAGCAAAATATGGATATAGTGCAAGTGTTTCAGATGTTTTATCATTTGCAGTATAATGATTTGCTATTTTATGTAACAAGTTTAGTTCTGGAATTATTTTGACCTTGTCATGGTGTAGGTGTCTATTAAGACTTGGGAGTACTCAGAGCAAAGGTTCGAATGCTCTTCACATCTACTGATTTTCACATTTCATTGTGATAAATAATGGGTCTGTTAGTTCCTGTTTAAACTTTGCTTTCTTTAAAGTTATCTAATTGCTCTCGTCTCATGGCATTCTTTAGAGCTCTGTTTGATAATCCAAGATTATGTTCAACATTATCTTTATTTACTGCATGCTTAACAAGGGTGTCAACATTATCATGGCTTTCTGTATACCTGTTGATGACTCCGATGATTAATCTCCAGACCCAGTCACTGTGCAGGCCTCTTGGTTAGTGGTCAATAAGGCTGTTGTTCCATGCGGCAGCTTGGAGCCACAAATGCAAGTATGATTTGAAGCGCTTTATCAAGTTCTCTTTTCAACACTGCGAAAGGTCGGCCAGTTATTCTCCCGAATGTGTAGAGGGAGAGCTTTGAAAAGTCTTGGGATTTTGATGTTGATTGAGTTCTTTTTCAGCGTGCCTATTGCATCTCTTCTTTTCAATGCGGCTATTTTGCACATCCTGTCGTGCCTTCTGGTCTCGTGTGGTGTTATTTGTGTATGCAAATTTGGAACAGTCCTTTTAGTACTTTCCAAGTGTAAATTATTATGTATCTCTCCCGCCTGCGCTAGAGGGAATACAGATCTAAAATTTTTAAGTGGTCCTAATAACCGTTTAAATGTTGCACTAACAGCCCTAATATGGGGCGGTTAGTGCAACAATATTCCACTCTGGTGAGCACTAGTATCTTAAAAAGTATCATCATTGTGAAACAATCGAGAGATCCTGCCTCTATTATGTTACGCGGTAATTGGTTCCACAAATTAACAACGCTCTTACCGAACCAGTATTTACCCAGGGCTTTCCTAAATCTAAACTTATCCAGCTTAAATTTATCTAAACTTAAAAAGGTTCTTGTTATCCAGCCTGTCATTTTTCTTACAGTTGTGACAAACTATTTTGTCGTGTTCTTTAAAAATAAGTTTTTCCGACATGATTACTTTTAAATCTTGTATATATTGCTTTATCTTTCATTTTTGTGGTTTTACCGCACTTTATATGTGGTTTCTACTTTGATATTTACGTTTTTTCCATAGTGCACTAACTGGAACTTATCCTCATTAAACATTACATTATTATTTTCAATAATATGAAAGATATGAATTATTTTTGTGGCCCAATGAAAGGCTTGATCAAATTGGAGGGTTGCTGAGTCCTCTATGTTGTCTACTCTCATGAAAATCCTAGAATCATCTGCAAAGAATGATACAGTGCTGCAGTTTGTATCACTGCCTATGTCTTTAGTCAATGAACTAAACCAAAAGTGAAATAGTTACACATTTTATATAAAAAAAATGTGACTACTCTTCAAGCAGTCACATGTGAAAGGATGCTAGTAACGAGGGAGTAGCCTCGTTATAACTGAAATCTAAAGTTGCTAGCCCATGCCTAGTCCAGTGTCTAATATGCATACCATTTTCTGGCTTCAATTAATTGTTAAGTAATGGTGATCATCTTGAAGTAGTACATTGAATTTTATATTGCTTAAAACATGTTTTTGGGTTGACCAGTAATTGTTTGAAGTGGCTAGTAAACGTAAATTTGCTTGCTGTTACTTACATAATGATTTACAAACAAAGTGAGTCATGGTTGAAATGTTAGTTAATTGGCATGTACATTAGCAACCCGTTCTCGCACTTGCTTATAGTCAATATCTTGCTTATGAATAAGTGCATATGTGACATACTAATTTATTGTGAATATTTGAGTTTACCTTGAAAAGCTGAGTAGAAAACCACAACCTAACCTAACCTGCTTAGTATGTTAAGATATTACAATTAGTACTGAACCTATACCTATATTGATATTACAGTTTTATAAAAATAATAAAACAAAACTAAAATGTATAAATAAATTGTAAAGTAATTCAGGATATTTTCAAATTTTGTAAAAAAATATCAATTGTTTAATAAAACTGAGAGAAAAAGTTAGTGCATTGAAAAAAATATGGCTTGGAATATGTCAGATATATACTTATTTATAAGTGAAATAGTGACTATAAGCAATAAGTCATACATGTGCTGTCTTGTGCGAGAGCAGGTTGCCATTAGTGAAGTTGAATAGATTATGCAAATGTAACTAAAACATACATTTAATAGATTATTATAATTTAATTTGCATATCCTGGCTTTATCATGTTGCATGTCGTGAATTTGCATTTTGACTATGATTTGGAATATTGTGCAACCAGCAGACCTAGTCAATATGTTTTAGAAATAATAATTATTCTTATGTAGATCAGAACCCCTAGGCGAGAAAGTAACAGTTACTTTTTTAAATCTGTTTAGACGATCAGCTGATGAGAGGGTGCCACACCTAAAAACCTCCCTAGCTAGTGTCTGTAATTAAGGTAGCCAGTTTGTGGATTATATGTATAACTTTGAGAATAGGGATTGATAGGAATAATGTAAAAAACTGACTGTCCTACTCTTCCTACTGATAGCTTTAAGAAGTTGTAGCCAGTAGGAAGAAAGTCATTAAATAAGGATTTGTCACCACTGTGTCTTGTGGATGGGAGCCCAGCTCGACAGCTCTTTAACATAAAACAGCTTGTGGGTATGACAGTATGAGGGCTACTAATATCTATTATGTAGTAATTGATTGACTTATGCTGTGTTTAATATATCAGGCAGTGACACACATTTATGGTTCAATAGATTGTGATAGCTTAAGTGAATAATCCCTAATTATTGGCTAATTTATTGTAATATTAAATAGTGATTTATTGTTTGAAGGGATGTTGGATACCTGTGTTTGTCTCAGTTAAAACTAGTGCTGGATATTAAGTTTAATGGTGTCTATTGCCACGTTCCTCTAGACTGGAACAGTTCCTAAATTAATGACATCTTAATAATAATCGTGACTGCTCATTTATTAATTGTTTCTTACACTTGTTTTTTTTTAGTACACTTGCCGCTGCTACCTTTATACCGTTTTTTCATTCATCCTTAACCCTCAGACTGCTAGTCATATATGATATGAACTAATTTTCCTCAGTTTGAATTCTGAGGAAAATTCAAAATTAGGTATTTACCTCAATTTATGAGGTAATTCTACCTCATAAATTGAGGTAGAGTTACCAAGGTTAATATCTGGGGTGATTGGAAATAAGTGAATAACAATAGGACATCTCTTAACAGCTTCTTGGAGATTGTATCATCGTCTGTTTCCACTATTTCACCATCATAGACTCCTCCTTCTTCTTTATCACAATCACTTCCTTTACCCTTATCACCATTTCCATTCTCCCCTTCATCACAATTTCCTTTCTTTCTATCACTGTTTTTCCAACTACCATCACCATATTTCATCTCATCATTTGCATTACAACCGTCACTCACCAAATCACTGTCATCACTGCCATTGCTATTCACCCCTGCAGCACTAATCTTTCTATTATTTCTATGCATTTTTGCAGTTTGCAATCTCCATGCCGATGATGTTCCTTGCATGGGCGCACGGGTTGTTGCTCCCAGTTGGAGTGTTGATCACTCATCTAACACTTTTTCGAGACTTTTCGAGACTGCTTATTGTCTTTTTTGGTTCAAGATTTTTGCGCTTTGCACTGTGATTTCCAAGAACTTGCTTTGTTTTTCAGTTATTTCCACAAGTTTTTTCATTCTGTTTTTCATGTTATTGTATACTGGTTTAACGTTCATTAAGTCAATGCTGTTTGAGGCTAGGCATTGGTGTTTGGCTGGCTGTGATATGTTATGGACTAGGCTTAGGCTTAACAATAATGTTATTTAGCCTGTGAAATTTGCATACATAATTTTGTGTATGAACAAATTATTTATTTATTAAAGATGTCACTAAGGTAACAGGCTGTATGCAGATTTTAGCATTGTGTGTATAGAAATGAGAAGTTGCAGTAATAAATAATGATAAACCTGCTATATGTAATTTTCAAAGGAAATTACCTTACCTTGCGATTACCTTGTATTCGTTCTGGAGACCAATATCCCCACGGCCCGGTCTCTGACCAGGCCTGCTGGTTGGTAGTCTGGTCAACCAAACTGTTGGACACGGCTTGTGTGTGTAAATCACGAAGAAATTAACAAGTGATGAACAATGTGACAGTGTCAGACCACGAAGGAAGGAATAAGACAGGAATTGCATTAACTACTTTCGTATTTAATAATACATCTTCAGAAGGATCAATCAGAATCATCAGTACTTAATCACGTACTTAAGGAAATTCAGCAGGCGATGAGTCACAATAACGTGGCTGAAGTATGTTGAGCAGACCACACACTAGAAGGTAAAGGGACGACGACGTTGTTTCGGTCCGTCCTGGACCATTCTCAAGTCGATCGGCATCGACTTGAGAATGGTCCAGGACGGACCGAAACAACGTCGTCGTCCCTTCACCTTCTAGTGTGTGGTCTGCTCAACACCGGAAACTCACACCCCAGAAGTGACTCGAACCCATACTGCCAGGAGCACTATGCAACTGGTGTACAGGACACCTTCACCACTCGACCATCACGACCGTTCAAAAGATAATGGTAGCCGAAGCTATTTACCCCATCATCCCGACGGCGCTCTGATGGTAATCTTGGGCATATTATTTTATCAAATCACCTCATTCTTTGGGGCACACGTGAGAAACACAAATGGGACCTGAATGGGGACCATTCAGGCTTGTTCGCATATATATATATATATATATATATATATATATATATATATATATATATATATATATATATATAAAGGTGAAAACATAGGGGATACATAAGGGATAAATGGGGTGAAACATATGAACATAAGAATAGAGGTAACCGCAGAAGGCCTATTGGCCCATACGAGGCAGCTGGCATCTATATACAAAGATTAATCCAATGTAATTGGCCTGGTATGTTGAACATTGTCTTCTGTGTTGGCATCGTTATGTTCTGGTCTTGTCCTTACTCTCATTGTGGGAAGAGTAAATAGTTCCGTGATTTGGGTGTTCATGGTAGGTTGTTCTGTTCTTATGTGAATTGCTTCAAGAATTTGTAATCTTCTTGCATCTTGGGTTCTGTCTATTATGCATGTATTTTTGTTCAACATTTGTTCAACATATATATATATATATATATATATATATATATATATATATATATATATATATTATATATATATATATATATATATATATATATATATATATATATATATATATATATATATATATATATATATATATATTTATGTCGTACCTAGTAGCCAGAACTCACTGTTTGGCCTACTATGCAATGCCCGATTTGCCTAATAAGCCAAGTTTTTCTGAATTAATATATTTTCTCAAACTTTTTTCTTATGAAATGATTAAGCTACCCATTTCATTATGTATTAGGTCAATTTTTTTCATTGCAGTTAAAATTAACATAGATATATCACCGAACCTAACCAACCCTACCTAACCTAACCTAACCTATCTTTAGAGGTTAGGTTAGGTTAGGTTAGGTTAGGTAGGTTAGGTTGTCGAAAAACATTTAATTCATGAAAACTTGGCCTATTAGACAAATCGGGCCTTGCATAGTAGGCTGACAAGTGCGTTCTGGCTACTAGGTACGACATCGGGCCTTGCATAGTAGGCATGGTAAAAGAGAGTCAGGTTAAGAAAAAAAAATAAAAAAAATAACAAGAGTAACCAAGGAATATCAGTGTATCAATATTAACAATGTCATATTTCTGAACTACCACCATTGGATGTTCTGTGAGCCACCTTAGTAGAAAGAAGATTAAGCAATAATATAAATGAAAAAATATTGGGAAACTTGGGTGCAGATGTAAGAAAGACGAGTCACAAAGATATGCGAAAAATTGAGACAAGAAGACTGAAGACTCTAGATGTAGAGCAGCAGTTAGATGGTAGATAGCTATCACAGAGCCAGGAGATTCCCTTCACGGTCGACATGAACAGGAGAATGCACCGAGACAGGCCGTCCGCCAGAACGTTGGACAAACCCCCCCACAGGATAGGAACCGCATGGAAAGCCAAACCCTGAGAAGCCAACAGACGAGCCACTCGGAGCGACCAGCCCTAAAGAGGCAATGACCGAAGGGAACGGTTCAGGCAATGAACTACTGAAGAACAGTCCAAATGGAGCTGGATGGTTGAACCCCGAGCAACTCAACCCCCCTCCCCCCGAAGCGATAACCAAACCGCTTCAAACTCTGTGCTGTGAGCCCATCAGAAGGACAGACTCCCCATTGCCCCTGGCCAGCCTGGTGAACACTGGTTACAAAGCCCCAGCCAAGAGACAACGCGTCTGCAAACACATCGAGCGAGGGCTCGGGTAGGCACCAAGTTCACTGAACCCCGAAAACCCTGAAGAGGAAGCCTGATGACGCACCAGCCAATGCAAGGGCCCTGGAGTACGAGCCCGGTGATCGCGAGAGAAGCGGATTTGTAGAAATTGCAGCGAAAATATTACCCCAATTACCCTTCTACTCCCCGAAGGCATTAGAACAGACACCGAAGCCAAACCTGACCCAGCGGGTAGACCAGAATGGCGAAGTTCAAACTCACTCATAACTGCTCGAGCAACCACCGAGTGACCTGGGATCCCCCAAAAAACAGCCAAAGGCAGGACTGCAGCTTCAGCAATGCCTCTGGAGGATGAAACTTAGAAGTGGTCTAAGAGTCCCAAACCCAGCCAAGTCCAAACCAAATGCCCACGGGTGTGCAAATTCTCAGCAACCAAGGATGCCAAAAGAGTAGGAGCCTGCATGTGCAGCTGCACAAGGCCAACATTTCAAGAAAGCATAGGGGCGAACAATCATGCATTAAGGCGCTCAAACTCACCCCCCCCCCCCCAACCCTAACCTGCAAGAGCAGTATTCACAGGGTGCCTAGGGAAGGATGCTTTAAGCGCATGCAGCCCCAGTACTTTTGAGGACACCTGGCCACCACCACAACAACAACACTGCAGAGGTCACTACGAAGGCAAAACACCACCTTGGAATTCGAGGCCAGAGAAGACGTCTGCCCCGGACCATATTAGCCAACAAACTGGAGTGCTATGTAGCCGATGCGGGGAGGGAAGGGCTGCACAGACGAGTGTGAGTGTGATGTTTGCTCGTTTCCTTGGGCTTGGAGGGAGTTCTGCCTCTTTTTGGTTTATAGTTGTAATTTTCTTACCATGAGGGGTTTGTTTTGTTATGCCTACCTTTCTGGGTGCCTAAGCCCAGTCGATGGCACATAAGGAAAAACCCCAACCACAGGGGGAGGTTTCCAGGGCCAATGCTCCCTGCACCGCTCTGAGAGGGATAAGTTCTGGCTCGTGGTCCCCAGTAAGCTGAACTCCCTAGACTAATGCCCGGGTCTAATATATCACATATTACCCCGATAGCTCCAGAGAGCCGTAGGGGTTCCAAACAGAAAAAACAATATACTGTATCACCAAACAATATTATTAACACCATGTACACTAATATCAGATTTTAATGTTCAGAGGATGGCATACTTTACTTCAATTCAAAGCCCTGTCCTGTGTGATGGCACTCCTGTAGAAATTACAGGTGTGGGAGGACAAACTCCAGTCAAACATCAAACTGTTAGAATTGGAAGTCATGAGTGTTTGGAGTCATTCAAAGCTGTTGTCAGTTAACTCCAGTTAGGTCTAACCATAGCCTAAGGCATACAAGTTCTGACTGTGCCTACAGTGGTGTCAAATGGATCAATGAGAATGGGCTTTGACCTGCATTGATTAATTCGAATTGATCTGAGTATCTCATACCAAAACACAATAAGATGCTAGGAACTGGAGCAGGCCCTGGGCATCTTGGAACATCAAAATCTCTCCTGGTTATATATAGATCTCTCTCAAGATACCTATTGCACCTATTACTACTGAGACCCTACAGTTCAGCATTTCTGACAATTAAAGTTGATAGCCCTTTTATTTACATTATTCGTCTAAAAATTATGTTTCATTACTCATTTAAGGACAATTTTATTTGCAAACTTTATTGATTGAGCTTTATTTGCAAAAGTTTGTTGTGTAATTAAACTGAATAGTTGATACTCCTTTTGTTTTCATAGTATTCTCTTTGAACAGTCATTATAGCGTTTTGTGTCATCTCTAATTTCAATAAGAGGTTTCTCCAATTATTGCTCGAAAGCAGAAAAAAACATCTACAATGGGCGGGGTATAATTTACCGGGCACTGATCCTGCTCTGGCCTGATGTCCGGTCCGGTGACAGCAGGCAAGAGACATATGGTCGAAATATAAAGTATAACATGCTTACTATTCTACCAAAGCCTCGCACTGGCCACAGTCGATGTGTATATGCACTGACCATAGTCGATGCGTGTTTGCACTGGTCACAGTCGTTGTGTATATGCACTGGCCATAGTCGATGCGTATATGATTTGTGTATTGTGATTTGTGGATTTGTTCTCACTGGAATTGAGAGCCCTTTGAGGGACCTGAAATAGAGGAGGGTAGAAAGAGCCTAAGCTACAATATTCTTTTGATATCTATCTTATTGTCTCAAGAAACGTACTTGAACTTGACTCGTTGCGTATACTTCCACGACGACATAGCGGCGCCTTTCTCAGTGGAAAATTCCTCCCCGCTCACCGCATGCCCTGGTCCTCCTGGCTTAAAATTGTTGCCCTCTGAAAAAATCATAATTATTTTCTGGAGTTATACAAATATATATGTATATCACTTTAAGGTACGTGAGTGTCTCTTTTATTGGTGGTCATTAGCTCGTACCAATTACATTCAGCGAATTCATCTCATTTAGATAATATTCGTAAAAATTAGAGAGACATTTGCAATTGGGCAACGTGCAATTTGATAACAGACAAGGTGCCATATGCATACCTCAATTATGTTCAGTCGTGATAACCGAGCTCAAAGAAATGGGTGTAAATATTTAACGTATTGTCGGTGGTCAAAAACGGAAATAGAGCATAGCCTATTATAACCTGGCAAAACGACAACAACAAAGCGACTGTATTAACCAAGCAGCGCCAGACAAGGCCACCCCCCCTGCCCCCTCCCCCTCTCACCGGCTGAGATCATTTGGAAATCTGCACGTGAACACCATGTGACCAAGAGCACACGCACACACACCTTTACTTCTCGTCAAAACGTTGCCAGACCTTTTATTGCTTGCGATAATTGAGTGGCTTGAAGCACTCAATTAAAACCTCACTTGAAAAATTTACCTTACGCAGTTCTCCAAAGTATACCCTCAACAAAATATAATAATTGACAATACTATAAGGTCATCACAGCGTCTGAATTGGAATGTGACAAGCGAGTCTTGTAAACTGCCCCTTACTGATACCCAGGGCTTGAATGGCGATATTATTTTCCAAATAATAATTTTTCCAATTGATGAACTATATTTCAGTAACGCTAACGGCATACCATGTACACATAGAACCACGGAACATTAAATATGCAATGTGTTCGAAAATATATACGAGAGGAAGGATATGGTTCAGTTATAAGGCAAGATTAACATATTATGACATTGTCTATTAGGAAGCAGAAATTAAACCACTCCCTAATTCAGGAGAAATACACGGTAAGAATTAATATCTATAATGATCTATTTATCTTCGTGGGGATTTCCACCTTATCGATGTTGTCAGAGTTAAACCTTGACTTCTAATTTTGTAATTATTACAGTTTAAGTGTGTCAGTGAGCCACCATCCAATCCCAGAAGACCTGGGTATAGAGCGCCAATCATCTCTTAGAGCGCGTACGTGGTCTACTCCGGTCTGGGAGCCAGGCTACGCCACACCCTCCCCGCGCCAGACACACACTTCTTCAACGCCTCCGACCCAAAGCGGCTGTGTTGCCATCACCATCCCTTGAGGACTTACTAGTGAGTAGCTAACATACACTTTCTAATGTGTGTGTGTGTGTGTGTGTGTGTGTGTGTGTGTGTGTGTGTGTGTGTGTGTGTGTGTGTGTGTGTGTGTGTGTGTGTGTGTCTGTCTGTCTGTTTACCTAATTGTGCTTGCGGAGGTTGAGCTTCGGCTCTTTGATCCCGTCTCTCAACTGTCAATCAACTGGTGTACAGGTTTCTGACACCATTGAGCTCTTATCATATCTACAATTGAAAAATATGTATTGAGCATACCTCTATCAGATCACTTACTAGTGCATAAATTTGTTAATTACTCTAACACTGATAACATTGTTTCTAATGTCACTGTTGCTCATTTGCGTACTAAATTTTCATATTTGTCCACTAGTGCGAATGCTACCCGTGTTAAATTGTACTTAATTGCCTTATCAAGTCTACCTGATAATTTTGTATATGGTAATCATGTCTCCATAACTCTTAAATCCTGTCTTTCAACGACATGAGATGATTTGCTTTCTATTTGTGCTTGCAGGATCGAGCTCTAGCTCTTGTTCCTCGCTTTTTTTGCCGCCGGTTGTCTAATGCAATGACTCCTGACCTATTTGCTTATCATAACTACTTTCAAAGTTATGCATGAAGTTTACTTCTACTCTTTGATGGGTGGAGACATATAGTAATGGGAGACCTTGGACAAGGAGCTGGCCGCAAGTACCCGCCGAAGTCACTAGCTGGCGGCCTTCAGGTGAATTCAGGTAAACAAACACACTCCTGCGTGGTGTGTGGCCGCGCATGTTGAAAATGCTTCTCTGACATCTGTGTCTAGCTTACACTCGTATCCTATCCTGTAGTTCTGTCGTTTCCCGGTTTGAACAATACCTTTGTTCATCAAGGTAATTTATCTCGATATTTTGTACGTTATCATATTATTGTTTCGTCTTTCCTTCAACGTTATGAGGTTGAGCCCCATCAGCTCTAACAAAAGCCTTGTCGCATGTCTTTGTGCGTTTTCTATTTCTGGTTTGTTCTTTTTTAGGTGGAGGATTCAAAGCCGGAACTGCATACTCAAGAGTTGTTCGTATGTAGGTTGTATATGTTCTCTCGAGGCTTCTGGCTACTCGAGCAATTATGAACACTCATAGTCTGGTTGGTTGAACAACGGTCTCGTACTTTTTAGGTCATAGTTTGAAAAAGTATTTTGTATTCAAGTTCCGCAAGCCAGGTTTAGTGTTAATATTTCACCAACTTTATCATTCTCTTTCTTGAGGCTGTTTATCTTTTAACATGTAGTTTCTATTTTACCAGCTCCAATACTCATTTATTTGCATGTGTTAGGGTTGAAGTCAAGCAACTTTTTCAATCACCGCTGAAGTGCATCCAATAATGTCCCGAATATGTACATTCATGCTTGCCGTGGGTGCGCACGCCAATATACACGGATGCGTGAGTGAGTGCTTACCATGTTGTTTGTTGTTTTAGATTCAGCTACTCAGAACAAAACATTCCAAGTAGCACGGGCTATGGTGAGCCCGTAAGTGCTTACCAGACAGTGGCTAAGTCTTTATACCCAGCTTCGTAGTCTCGTTGCGTTTAAATTTGCCTATCCAGTGTTGTTTGTTCTGTCTAACCTTAAAAGTATGGCAGCTGTGTCAGACTTAGGCACAGCTGGGCAGTATAAAGGCTATACTTTTAAAGAACAGACACAAAAAAAAATCCCCAGACAGTACACCATGGATGAGTGGAGCTAACCAGATAACATGCGTCACCTGGGGGCGACATGGCCATAGAAAGGGAAAGTGTACTACACCTCACTATATTTGGGGCCCGTCTCTCGGCTACAGTACAGGCGGCCACATGTGAGTGGAAAGTTCCGCATGCTACGCAAATATTTCATTGAAAAGTCCTTTTACATTATATTGAAAAGAATCGTGCTTTATATATTTATAAATAAAAAATTATTTTATTATATATATTAGTATATTTTGGTAGCAGTCTTTCCTGTAAACATATGTTGTTAAATATGACCGAAAAGGTAAGATTCTAACAATTCTAACTAATTCTAATTCTAATAACTAATTCTAACTAATAAGATTCTAATTCTAACACAAATTTTCTCAATATTTATTGTGTTTTTCTTCACTGTCGATGGTAATTGAAATATCAATTCTCCAAAATTCATTTTATTTATTGTCTGACGCCTGAACGCGTTTCGTAATTTCTTATTACATTTTCAAATATATATATATATATATATATATATATATATATATATATATATATATATATATTTCATTATTTATAATTATTTTATATATATGTATATGTAATTATGTAACTATATATATATATATATATATATATATATATATATATATAATTATATATATATAATTACATAGTTATTAATAATATATATTAATAAGGTATTAGTGTATCAATGATCTTACTTAAATCGCCCTTAAACACTGATACACTAACACCTTAATAATATCCCAACTTCTCATTAGACATTGTACCTCAATTCATATATACATTAGAATAGGCAAGGATGTTGCATAATCACTGAATTACATAATAAATGGAAGGAACGTCATTATGTAATTCTAACATTGCTTCCAAAGCTGGGATGCCATCTTGCCTCAGCTGTGAGAGGCATGAGTCTACAATGACGAGCAAATGGTCTCGTTGCAGCGTTGTCATGCAGTGGGACTCAAAGGCTAAGATGTTTGAATCTCGTTAGAGTGAAGCAGAGTCATCACACAGTTGCATCTTGTAGACAGCTCCTTCCGGTCTGAGTGGGCGCCGATTTAGCATCATTGTTTTTTCTGCAGAGATGACTAATCCTAGGTTCAGTCAGTGAACCTACAGTCAAGATCAAGCTGCGTCAGTGTTTGGTCTTGCCGGTGGTATATTATACATCATATTTTCTACTGAGAATACCGGAGTTACTGCAAACTCTGTAGCGACACGTGAAGCGATATCTGCCTTGTAGCAAGACCTCTGCAACGATACTACTGTGGCAATACCTCTGTAGCAAGACCTCTGCAACGATACTACTGTGGCAATACCTCTGTAGCAAGACCTCTGTAACGATACTACTGTGGCAATACCTCTGTAACGATACTACTGTGGCAATACCTCTGTAACGATACTACTGTGGCAATACCTCTGTACCAAGACCTCTGTAACGATACTACTCTAGCGATCTATCAATTAAAATACTTGTTTTGTTCATGTGCGAGCCACGCGAGGTCAGTCCTGACCGGCGAGCAGTGCAGACGTGTGTCTGGGTAGCTCCTGGTGCGCCTTCCACACGGGCACGCTGCTTGTGTCGCTACGTGCGGCCATCACACCCTCTCTGTGAGCAGCTCGTCCTCCAAACGAAGACCCGAAAGCGATTCCATGCACCCGCCGAACCCCCTGTTTATGAATGAATAACGGTTTACACCAACCCATCCTCGACTCAAGGTCCATTACATTCAGTGGTTAACCCCACAGACGCATTCATAAATTTTAACATGCTGTTCATTCCAAACTGGAATTTTCTCAAGTATAAATTAATATTATAATATATTAGCATATTGTGTTCATAAATAGGCATAGGTTAGGTTAGGTTCAGGTGTTTAGGTTCTGTTGGCGATTATTTGTATTTGTAGTACGTGGGTGAAGCATTTAAGCCTTGTGGTTCGAACAAAATTCGTCAGTGAAGCACTTGTTCCGGAAATGTTCGAAACGTCAGCAGTTGTGAGTCGTGTGTAAACCGCTTTTCATTCATAAACAGGGGGGTTTGGCGGGTCATGGAATCACTTTGGATCTTTGTTTGGAGGACGGGCTGGTTCCATACTCACAACTGATTTCTTTCGAACATTTCCGGAACAAGTGCTTCACTGACGAATTTGTTCGAACCACAACGCTGTAAATGCTTCACCCACGTACTACAAATACAAATAATCGCCAACAGAACCTAAACACCTAACCTAACCTATGCCTATTTGCACAATATGCTAATATATTATAATATTAATTTATATTTGAGAAAATTCCTGTTTTGACGCACAACATGTAAAAATTTATGAATGCGTCTGTAAGGTCGACCGCTGGATGGAATGGATTTGAGTCGAGAACGGGTTGCTGTGAGTCATACCATGT
This sequence comes from Procambarus virginalis, assembly GCA_020271785.1. NCBI lineage: Eukaryota > Metazoa > Arthropoda > Malacostraca > Decapoda > Cambaridae > Procambarus > Procambarus virginalis. Next base: position 2,192,975 of record WNGS01167840.1, on the reverse strand, counting down.
CGATGAGGTGTGGAATGTGACATATTAGGCTCCTACACACCTCACTTAAAGCGGAAGGAGTCCGTTGGACTCAAATTCAATTGTCATACTTTGAAATTGTCTGCACGACCATCTTTGAAGTAATACCATCAAACTAGAGAATTGGCTGGCTTTCAAATGCTTCGCGGCAACAGGGTGGCGGTGAAGTTTGTAAAATGTGTGACGGTGCATGCGAGGAGTCACACTAACGTGGGCTGAAGTATGTTGACCAGACCACACACTAGAAGGTGAGGGGACGTTTTCGGTCCGTCCTGGACCATTTTCAAGTCGATTGTCAACTTGAGAATGTTCCAACTTACCGAAACGTCGTCGTCCCTTCACCTTCTAGTGTGTGGTCTGGTCAACATGTGTGACAATTTCTGAGTGTTGGGGGCAGCATGATGATGACCTTATCTGTTTGCCCAATGAGAACGGGTCGGTGCAAGTGATTTATTTGTGTAAGACGTTTAAGTAAGTTCCAGTGAGGGATGCACCTTTTGATTGTTAAGTATCAAAAGGTGCATATTGCTATCTTACTTGCACGGTGAGGAAAAGTGGACAATGTCCGTCTAAATAAGCATACAGTCGGTGCAGCCAAGGGAATTGTCAATGTTACCAGAACATAAAATGGAACATAACTGAAATATTCCTTCATCGGTGTCAGTGGCGGGCCACAACATTAAATTTATTTACAATGGACGACTGAAAACTTGCTTTAAGTGTGTGGCATAATTACATTTGCTGCCACCTGTCGAGTGAGGCCAACACACCATATTAATTTTGTTTCTGAAATTAACTTTCCCCCTTACCAAGTACTCGCTTATTGTTCTCTCCTATCTGCTTGCGGGAGGTGAGCTTCGGCTCTTTGGTCCCGCCTCTCAACTGTCAACTGATCAACTATTCCTTTCGATTAATTCAAATTAATGTGTTAATTAATGGTCTGGTCAGAAATGCATTTCACCTTTGTAAACGCACATTAATGACACTGTAAAAAGACACTTGTCCTACACTGTTTTTGTAGGACAGACGTAAATCTGTGTACTTATGTATAGTGGTTAGATTACATTTTAAAAGCACAATAATTACCTTCTGTGGTTGATTGTACATAAATCACTGAACTATATGTTTAACAGATCTCTAACCCTGTCCATGGAGGACGGACGAAAACGTGTATACGCTGGTTAGCATTGTAAATGTGCGGCCACGTGCGTGGTAGTGAAAAACAAAACCAATCTGGTGTACTGGTCTACACGTGTGGTTCAGGCAGTGTCCCTGAACCTGCACAAACTGAGGTAATTGCTGCAGTACTCGGCGGAGTGGATGATGCAGCCCAAAACTGTCAGTGAATGGATTATGGATAATAATCCATTGACCTCTTCAACGGTGACCTAATGTAGATTCAAAATATAACTTATTCATAAATATACTAAGCAAAACACAGGAACGTAGTATACCATACAAATTGAATAGCTCGAATACTTATGACCCAAAATGAATAACAAAGGATCTGAAGAACCTTATACCAGCTCCTGACCTCTGGAGGTCCGGAGCTGGATGGTTTGGTTACAGTTCAACTTAAGTTACAACCCAGCTGCAGTATACATATCCCCAGTGACCATCACTTCCCTAATAAGGCAAATAGGACACTGGGATTTATTTATCGAAGCGTTAGTAACAAGACACCTGGTGTTGTTCTTCAACTATATCTTGCTCTGGTTAGGCCCCATTTAGATTATGCAGTTCAGTTTTGGTCGCCGTACTATAGAATGGATATAAATTCACTTGAACGTGTCCAGCGTAGGATGACAAAGTTAATCCCCACAAATTAGGAACATGTCATATGAAGAAAGACTAACAAAACTTAGTTTTAGTCAAACAGTGAAAATTGCATTCACTGGAAAGGCGAAGAGTTATGGGTGATGTGATAGAGGTTTACAAGTGGATGAATGGACATAACAAAGGGGATATTAATAAGGTATTAAAAGTATCGACACAAGACAAAACACAAAACAATGGGTATAAATTGGACAAGTTTAGATTTAGGAAAGACTTGGGTAAATACTGGTTCGGTAACAGGGTTGTTGATTTGTGGAATCAATTACCGCGTAACGTGGTGGAGGTGGGGTCCCTCGATTGTTTCAAGCGTGGGTTGGACATGTATATGAGTGGGATTGGGTGGCTATAGATAGGAGCTGCCTCATATGGGCCAATAGGCCTTCTGCAGTTACCTTTGTTCTTATGTAATGAGCTTAGTTCAATAAACAAGTCTATCGAGCACCACATCTACTGATCAACGATTAAACGTAACCTTTAACCTTGATATATCGCTACCAAGGTGAATGTGGTGGCCAGATGTGTTCAATACCTGTGGCTCTTACTCCACGCAGTGTAGAGGAGCCGCGCTGTTGATAGTACTCTGTGCTGGGCTACGGTTGCCCGCTGTAACCCATTGATTGTAAACCCATTGACTGTATAAGGTTTCCGAGGCCTTCCGAAAACAATGCGATTCGCATTTTGTGATATTTGTTGCCACCAGTCACTGGTACATCTTCAGTCACCAGTCACTCGTATTCGAGTCCTCGCTGCTCCAATTAGAGCGGTTGTGAGCGCGACGGAGGCGCTGCTGGTGTGACTAAAGGAACCTATTATTAGAATGGGTACTTTGTTATCGCTGATAACGCCTGTACGTAGCAACGCTTGTTATGGTTCACATGCTAGTTTCTCTTGTGAAACTGGTCAGCGTATACAAAGGTCAACAAGATTAAATATAACGTTCACAGGTTGCAGCACGCGCGCGCGTGTGTGTGTGTGTGTGTGTGTGTGTGTGTGTGTGTGTGTGTGTGTGTGTGTGTGTGTGTGTGTGTGTGTGTGTGTGTGTGTGTGTGTGTGTACTCACCTAGTTGTGCTTACGGGGGTTGAGCTCTGGCTCTTTGGTCCCACCTCTCAACCGTCAATCAACAGGTGTACAGGTTCCTGAGCCTACTGGGCTCTATCATATCTACACTTGAAACTGTGTATGGAGTCAGCCTCCACCACATCACTTCCTAATGCATTCCATTTGTCAACCATTCTGACACTAAAAAAGTTCTTTCTAATATCTCTGTGGCTCATTTGGGCACTCAGTTTCCACCTGTGTCCCCTAGTGCGTGTGCCCCTTGTGTGTGTGTGTGTGTGTGTGTGTGTGTGTGTGTGTGTGTGTGTGTGTGTGTGTGTGTGTGTGTGTGTGTGTGTGTGTGTGTGTGTGTGTATTTGGCAATATATGTTGTTGAATGAGCTTCTTTTTGAGTATAATATATAGTTTTTCGATCACTTCCCTTGTTATAAGTCTGCCCTTGTAATATCCACATACATAAACACTATTCAACACAGCCTAGTAGAGCAGTATACAGACAAAATTCACGAAGACAGACCCCACAAATTTACCATGAACTTTGAACCAAGTTACACAAATATCCTTCACGATGTTTTCAACCATCAGTAAAAGAATGTTTATAAAACACATACAAACTAACGATTCAGGAGACTATAATGAGCTGTTCTCCGGCAGGTGTCAGACGGAGGCAGTACGAGGACGATGAGCGGAGGTAGCAGCTACACCCACCCAACTGTTCTCCCCAGACTGGGAGAACACGTGAACACTACAACCGCACTTAAACAACCCACCACAGCCACCACTAACGGCTATATGAACGGTGGACCCACTGCGCTTAAGAGCCACATGAACAATGAATCTACTACGCTTAAACAACCCGCCACCAACGGCTACGTGACATCAGAGACCAGTATACAGGAGGAGGACGGACTAGACGAGCGAGGGGCCCTGCTAAAAATAGTGCTAGACATCGTACTGAAGGCCAACCTCGTTACCGGCATCAACCCCACGGAAAAAGTTGTCGAGTTCAGACACCCCAAGGAACTAAAGGTGAGGCCTCTTCCTGAAGATCATACTGTCTTCCGTCAGGGCTATTAAGCCTCTCTCCACTCCATCTTTCCTCAAGGTCATAAAGTCTTGCGTCATCCCAGGCTTAAGCCTCATCCCCCCACACCCTCTCCCTCTTCCGGGACGTCATATAAGGTAGTGAATCAGCCCCTCGTCCTCCATCTTCCTGAAGGTCATCAAGTGTAGGGTCAGCCCCTCACTTCAGCCCTCTCCTCCCTCTTCATCAGCCTACATGCTTCTCTCAAACAATATATGCCTATGTACTTTGCCAATCCATGTTTTATTTTCTTATTTAGCATAATTATAATTTAATGTTTCCGGTATGTCCTTAATCTGATTTTTCCCCTAGAATACGATCCGCCAAATCGTTTAACAACTAGGTACACATTCACTGCTGGGTGAACGGAGGCTACAGTTAAGGATTGGCGCCTAGTCAATCCTCCCCGGCCAGCATACAAACCCAGGCCAAATCGCTCGCGAAGTGCGGGGCGAGTGTGTTACCACTGCGCCAAGAGGACTGTAGGACAGTCATGTCGCCATGGGACATACATACATACATACATACATACATACATACATACATACATACATACATACATACATACATTCAGATTCATTCTTCTAGTAGATTCATTGTTCTAGAGCCCATTAGGCTCAGGAAACTGTACACCTGTTGATTGACGGTTGAGAGGCGGGACCAAAGAGCCAGAGCTCAACCCCCGCAAGCACAACTAGGTGAGTACAACTAGGTGAGTACAACTAGGTGAGTACATACATACATACATACATACATACATACATACATACATACATACATACATACATACATACTTTGTTACCAGATTCCACTAGGTACTGGGTTTCACGATTTAGTCATTTTAGCTAAGGCATGTCAAACTTATTATATTTTAGCACAGTCTCACTGGTTTTACAACCAGGCTCCAAATTACGGCTGGGTGAACTGTGGCGAATAGTTAAGGATCATACCCAGTCGATTTTCCTTGCCCAGGGCTCGAACCCAGGTGAAATAACTGGCGAAGCATGTTCGCGCCACTCCACACGAGCAATTGCCTGTTGTATAAAACTACGAATATCATTTGGCACTAATGATCTGTTGTTATTTGAATTCCTTTGTATACAGCAAAAGGCAAGTTTCCTACAGTAAAAAGACAAGTTACATTGTTATAATAATGCACGTGTTTCCTCCCTCGGTGTCAGGAAGTGCTACAAGTTGGGGTGGGGGTGAACGGGTGTTCCCAGGAGGAGATGGAGGCCGCGCTGGAGCAGGTTGTGCACTACAGCGTCAAGACCCAACATCCTCACTTCTACAACCAGTTATATGGAGGCATCGACGAGGTGGCGCTCACTGGAGCCTGGATGACAGAGGCGCTCAACACTAACCAGTAAGTGTTGCCTGCACATGCACTAGAATACAGTAAGCAAATTGTTATTACAGCTACCTGGGAATACAGTGTAGATGTCGTATACTCTTACCTGAGTCCTCTGTAATTGTTTGATGACGAACACTGAATTACTCTGTCACTGGTTCTCATTTAATGTTCACTTACTTCAATTAAACTAAACGTTTTGAGCGCAAGGTCATATCCTCACCCTTGTCTAGTGGAACATCGATAAGTTAAGAATTCCCTTTCCCGTGCCATTACAAAGCACCTGCTTATGAGAGTTTGTTTTATGAACTTGTATTAAGATACTAAGAGGTGCTACATGTATTCACCTAAATTGGAGAATACATGGGACAGTGCGCTGCTTAAATAGACGTCTGTGTAACTATTGTATAAGTCCATAGATTAGGAAAAGATTTAATATTCTGAGGATTCTTCAAATATTTTTGAGAAAATTAGTTTAGTTTATTATGCACCCCATATCCATCCTGTGGGTTGAAGTCGAAGAGGTTACAGAGGCACATAATGGGCCCAGGAGCTGAACCCCAACATTTAGCTAAGCGAGTTACATCCTTGATACGTTAGTTACGCAATATAATGTATTTATTGTTATGTCAACATTAAGTACGAGAACGACCAGAAGCACCGTCTTTAAACTAAGCAAGTTACATTTGTGGTGAGCTTGTTTCATAATTTGATTTGCTTATGAAACCCATCCCCCTACATTGGGCGGCGGTGGAATGGTCACAGTCACCCACATTTACTGTCTACAATTAGCAAACTGGGGATATTTGGCATCATTTTCTGGTTGTAGATCATTTTTAATTAAATATTTACATATTTCTTGATTATTTGTTATTGATTTGTCTCAAAATTTATGTATCTTTTCACGCTCCATCACAAAGTAACGCAAGGTGTGCGAATAATTTTGTTGCTACGTTTTCCATTTGGTCAGGTCTACGTCAGCAGGTAATGCAGACTCGTAGAGATACTTTCAACAGAATCAAAGCCGAGCAGTAGTAACATCTAGGAGGCTGCTGATTTTATTGGATGATTAATAGACGTGTGGCACGTCTTGTTTTAACTATTGTTTTATTCATTCTAGTACTCTGTCTTTTATCCCACGTGCTTTTAATTTCCTTGCAGTTCTTTCATGTGGTACCTTATCAAAAGCGTTAGAGAAGTCCATGTATACAACATCAACTGGAGGTCCTTTCGTTACCGTTTCCAACAATTATCTTAAATAGTTGAACTCATTTAAAGATGATAATCAGTTATAATTAATGTGTCAAAGACATGGATACATTTGAGCGCAAGAAGTATGACAAATAGCTCTGTCTGAAGGGGGAGAGGCCCAGTTGTTTATACAGATTCCCAATCAAAACATGAACATCACTCATTGTCAGGACTCACTGTCAACTGCACTTCGAGCTGCACCTGTGGACTGGTGTAGGCAACAATCAGTGTATATGGCTTGAGAGAGAGAATGTTCTTTGAGCAGCATTAATGCGGCTTGAGGTTTAAGAAGAAAGCGATGTGCTCGTTGCAATATAAATTTATTTTATTGTAGTCACCCCAGTTTGCATATATTTTCTTTGGACTTTTTCTGAAGATAGAATACGCAACAGGTTATGGGGTAACTAAACTAAATGTTCTTTCATGCCATTTTAGTACATCATGAAAGTGCATGAGATGCACTTTCTCATTTGATTTTTTTGTGGGTTACTCTCACAAAATTCGAGTTACTCTCGAATATGCGGAGAATCTGATCATTACTCGGGAAGCGACCCACAACAGTAGAATAACAGTGAAGTACTTATTTCCTTGAATTATTATGAATTATTACTGCTAGGTAAACAGAATCATAGGGTGTAAGGACGCCCAGCTGTCTCGCCCCGTATGTCCTACACAGGTGGGTACAGGAACAGACAACTACTAACATCTGTTAGCAGGTTGACAACTTTCCCATCCAAACCCTTACAAATACTTACTTAAAATATACAGAACGTGATGCAGTGGTTAATTGACTGTTACATTATACAATCTACATTTAATAAAGCCAATAATACGCAAGGCGTCGTGCGTCAGTAATCCTTTTATGTTTATCAAGGTTCTCCTGGCCTTGAACCTTGCCCAGGCAGCCCGGCCTTCTTGAGGTTATCTTGAGATGATTTCGGGGCTTAGCGTCCCCGCGGCCCGGTCCTCGACCAGGCCTCCTTTTTTGTTACACACATCCCCAGGAAGCAGCCCGTAGCAGCTGTCTAACTCCCAGGTACATATTTACTGCTAGGTGAACAGGAACATCAGGGTGAAAGAAACTGCTCATTTTTTCCGCCTCCCCCGGGGGTCGAACCCGGAACCTCAGGACTACGAATCCGAAGCCCTGTCCACTCAGCTGTCAGGCCCCAGAGGAGGCTCTACGTCCTAACGTTTCGCAACGTCAAGAAACTGTCGCGCTAAAGATCCTCCTAACTTACCAAAGGACCCAAAACAGAAAATGGGGCAATATATCAATTTTGCGAGCCGCTACCATTTTCTAGTAAGACGATTTTTGGCCTTAGGTAAATATGCGTCAAAATGCGTCTCTGTCTCTTTTAGAAGACGGGATTGGCCAGGATGCAACCCATAAGTCTACTCTACTAGTCCCCAGGTACCAATTTAATGCTAGGTGAGCAAAACCATCGGGTTTAACAAGAGTCGCCCCCATGGCGTAGTGGTAAAACACTCGTTCGGCGCTTCATAAGCGCTTTGGCCTGGGTTTGTATCCATTGTGTATATTACCTGCAATAGGTCCTTTGTCCTCAATATACAGTAGTGGAGAACTAAAGCAAACACATTATAGGTATACCGAAGAGTGGGGTACGCGTCTCTGTGTATATATCCTTGTCTCTAAATGTTCACTATATTTCTGCTTTTATATGTATAAATACATTATACATTATATATATATATATATATATATATATATATATATATATATATATGTATAATGTATTTATACATATAAAAGCAGAAATATAGTGAACATATATATATATATATATATATATATATATATATATATATATATATATATATATGTAAGTTAAATAATATCTATATTTTTAACTATATTTTTTCAGTATTTCAGAATTCAAATCTTATGTTTTACGTTACACATATTCATAGGCTGCCATAATTACTGTAAGATTATCCTCAAAACAATTACATAAATATATAATTATGCATATCTGTGAAAATAAGCAAATCAGTCAAATACTCACTGTACTCTAAGATCATCATATTAGTTTGTGTGAATGAGAAAGACGAGTTGTGGAGTATTGGTGTTCCTGTTAGCTGTGTTTTCTTCACAGGTACACGTTCGAGGTGGCCCCGGTGTTCATGTTGGTGGAAGATTACGTCATCTCCAAGCTGGCCAACCTTTACGGATGGCCCAATGGTGACGGTATCTTCGCTCCTGGTGAGACCCGCCTCCTCACACTCCTACCGTTGTCCTTCCCCCCTCCCCCCATCCCTTACACACACACACACACACACACATAGTTTAGATTTGATAGAGCCTAATAGGCTCAGGAACCTGTACACCAGTTGATTGACAGTTGAGAGGCGGGACCAGAGAGCCAAAGCTCAACCCCCGCAAGCACAACTAAGTGAGTAAAACTAGGTACATACACACTCACGGCCGAGTGGAAAGCGCTCAGGGGTTGCAGACCTAAGTGCCCGGGTTCGATTTCCTGCCCAGACAGTTTCTTATTCCTGATGGCCCTGTTTCACTAGCAGTAAATAGGTATCTCGGAGTTAGACAGATACTATGGGCTATATCGTGGGGATGTGTATGTGAGCGAGAGAGAAATATGTAGTAGATATGATTGAGGACAACCGACGGTTAGAAAGATGGGGCCCAAGAGCTAGCAGTTTGATCCTGCAGGAACAAACAGTAAATACACACACACATACACATGTTCACACTATTCATCCAAGCATTCACTCGCTAGTCGTCCAAACATTCACTCCCTCCCTATATCTCCTTACACATGCCTACACTCCCTCCTTACACATCCTTACATCTAAACGCGAATGTAAGAGGCATGTAAATCAATATGTAGAGTACAGTGATCGTACTAAACGATCCAACACACGCCTAGGTCCCAGGAAGTTTTGACTCCGGTATGGACTCTTGCATGTATATAACCTGAGAGAGAGATTCTAATCATTCCTCCTTGAAATGACATTAATCACCCATATTTTGCATTGGCATATGTTTAATATAACGAATGAAATGAGTAATAACCATCCAAGTGGTTGGTTGTAATCAGTAAAGGCGAGACTCAAGTGTGGTCAGTTGTGTGGATAGTGACCAGGAACCCTGACTTACAGGTGGAAGCTTGAGTAACATGTACGGTATGGTGATGGCCAGATACAAGAAGTATCCGGACGTGAAGAGGACCGGAGTGTTTGGCCTCAAACCCCTCGTGGCGTTCACCTCAGATCAGGTTTGTATTGTTCCTCTCTTCGGCTGTCTGTCACTAGCTCAATACATTCCTAGCTACAGTTGTTTGTCTAAATACAGTACAATAACGATATGTATATTTGTGAATCGTTCAAAAAGCGTATTGCCATAAAACAAAAGAGATGCATTACTCCACAGGGACATTATTCAGTGAGCAAGGGCGCCTCGTGGCTGGGTGTTGGGATGGACAATGTTGTAAGTGTTGCTTCAGACAGCCAGGGGAGGATGAAGGCGGAAGCGCTGGTGAAGGCTGTTGCGGCAGCGAGGGAGAGGGGCGCTGAGCCCTTCTTCGTCAACGCCACGGCTGGCACCACCGTCCTCGGGGCCTTCGACCCTCTTCAAGAGCTGGCCGATGTATGCCACCAGGAAGGTCTCTGGCTCCACGTTGACGTAAGTACCTTCTTGATTACATTAGTTAACTTTAATAGCTTATTATTAAAACTTAATTTGCTTACAATCTTGGTGGCTAAACCAACTTTAATTTTTATAGCTATCAGAACTTATAATTACTTAGTACCTCAGTAATTAAGCAGCTAACTTTAATAGTTTACTGCCATTAAAACTTGTTATCTCAATGACTGCAATAGCTAACTTTAAATGTACACGCTTCTGCATCCTCAAAATATTTACTGCTATTAAGACTGAAATGACTTTAGCAACTGGACTGTCACCAATGCTCATAATATGTCATATAATATTCCCATAGTCCATAACGTTCCCAGTACGTTTCTCACTTGTTATTTCAATTACATTAGAACATAATAATTAAGCAGAAGGTCCATTGATCCATACGAGGCAGCCCTATCCGCCCAAACTCATTCGTATGTATAACCTACGCTTGGAACAATCCAGAGATCCCTCATCTATTACAATACATCCTCCTAAAATGATAGTACCTATATCAACTAATTTGTCAAACATCCCAATCCAACATATACTGCTGAACCCCCAAAAGTTCACGGTTTGTACTACTTAATTACCCCAAAAGCATTCGTTTAAATATGTAATGTAACCAAAGCACCTAACCTAGCCAGTAAAAGCAGTCCAAGGGCTAGCATACGCTATCTTATGCCTAATATAGTACATATATATGCTATTCTAGACCTGGAAATGTTTAACATTGGGATTTAGCGTTTTCTTGAACTATAAAATTTGTAGTACAGAACGTGAACTTTTTTTGTGTCCAGCAGTACATACTCGACCAAACAGTTACTATAAGTACTATAATTGTATGAGAATGGGCTACTATGTTAACTGGTAATTTATTCCATGAATCAAACAACCGTTTCCACGCCAGTATTTACACAGGTCTTTACTGAATCTACACTTATCCAATTTATGTTCATTGCTTTTTGTTCTATTTTGATTTGGTATGTTTAACACCTTTCATCTCTGTTATACCCTTTCATCTATTTATATATTTCAATCATGTTATCATGTTTCTCAAACGCTTCCTCACACTATACAGTTCAGTAAAAAAAGTCAGATTATTCTTAATGAATTTCTTTTATTTATAAAAAGGCATTGTTGGATTAACAAAGTTCAAATCAGATACAGTATACATTAGTGAAAAATCACCTTTAAAGTCTATTGAACTATATGATGATTTTTTTTTCTACCACAGACGTGGCCACATATTTACAATGCTAACCAGCATATATACATTTTCTTCTGTCCTCCATGGACAGGGTTAGAGACCTGTTAAACATACAGTTCAGTGATTTATTGAACAATTAACCACAGAAAGTGTTTGTAGTACTTTTAAAATGCTAATCTAACATTAATACACAGATTTACGTCTGTTCTACATAAACAGTGTTCGAGGTGTCTTTCTACTTAGTGTCATTAATTTGCGTTTTCAAAGGTGAAATGCAGTTCTGACCAGCTTCCACATATCCTGAATACACATACATACATATATCTAGATTTAAATTGTTTAAATAATTGCATAATCACTCTACCAATGCATTGTAACCACAACTCCGAAGCAGCGAAGGAATCTTTCTTATAGTGTGTGGGAGCCTAGTGTGTGGTGCATGTGTGGGGTGCCCAAGCTAACGCTGAGTCCTCTTCTCTTTCTCTCAGGCGTGCTGGGGCGGTACTGCTATGCTCTCTAAGAAATACAAGCACCTGATGGCTGGAGTGGACAGGTAAGAGTGACTAGTGGTTCTTGCTTGTCAGGTGTTGGTAGAAATTGTTGCTTATGATGGTTGCTAGTGAGGGTGGCTATTGGTAATTATTAGTGAGTGGCTCGTTAGCAATACTAGTGAGGATGGCAAGTGTAGGTTGCTAGTTAAGAGTAGTTAGTGAGGGTGGGTAGTGTGGGTTGCTAGGTAGGGTGGCCAGTGTGGGTTGCTAGGTAGGGTGGGTAGTGTGGGTTGCTAGGTAGGGTGGCTAGTGTGGGTTGCTAGGTAGGGTGGCTAGTGTGGGTTGCTAGGTAGGGTGGCTAGTGTGGGTTGCTAGGTAGGGTGGCTAGTGTGGGTTGCTAGGTAGGGTGGCTAGTGTGGGTTGCTAGGTAGGGTGGCCAGTGTGGGTTGCTAGGTAGGGTGGCTAGTGTGGGTTGCTAGGTAGGGTGGCCAGTGTGGGTTGCTAGGTAGGGTGGCCAGTGTGGGTTGCTAGGTAGGTGGCCAGTGTGGGTTGCTAGGTAGGGTGGCTAGTGTGGGTTGCTAGGTAGGGTGGCCAGTGTGGGTTGCTAGGTAGGGTGGCTAGTGTGGGTTGCTAGGTAGGGTGGCCAGTGTGGGTTGCTAGGTAGGGTGGCCAGTGTGGGTTGCTAGGTAGGGTGGCTAGTGTGGGTTGCTAGGTAGGGTGGCTAGTGTGGGTTGCTAGGTAGGGTGGCCAGTGTGGGTTGCTAGGTAGGGTGGCTAGTGTGGGTTGCTAGGTAGGGTGGCCAGTGTGGGTTGCTAGGTAGGGTGGCCAGTGTGGGTTGCTAGGTAGGGTGGCCAGTGTGGGTTGCTAGGTAGGGTGGCTAGTGTGGGTTGCTAGGTAGGGTGGCTACTTCACCTCCATTGTGTTAATTACTATTATTCGTCTCTCAGTGTCTACATATATTTCAATAATCTAGTTGCATTCCATGTTTGCTATACTTTTCGCTACCTATCCAAGCTGTCCTGGAGCTAGTGACTGATGTAATATTGCTTCCCAGGGCAGACTCGGTGGCCTGGAACCCTCACAAGATGCTGGGAACGTCCCTCCAGTGTTCCGTCTTCCTCACCAAACATAGGGTGAGTAACTTCTCTTTATGTCCGCTACGTCTCTCTCAACCCCAACACCAAGATGCAATTGCCATATTAATATTGCCAAGATGCAATTGCCATATTAATATTTGTAGACTATCGGGTTTCTACTAGATTACATTGCGTACATGTAATACTTCCGGTTTGATGCGATTGTTTCTGAATTTTTGGGGGGTTCAGGGCCTTAGTCCATATTTGTCAAATACTTTGATTTAAATTTTAATAGTTTTGGTCTGGTGCTTTGGCGAAAGTAATTGACTCTTTCGAAGGTTCAATTACAATATTAAGATCTCCCACAGGGCCTTCTACAAAAGTGCAACTCTGCGCGGGCGACGTATCTGTTCCAGCAAGACAAACACTACGATGTGAGTTACGACACTGGCGACAAGAGCGTCCAGTGTGGGCGCAAGGTCGACGCCTTCAAGCTATGGGTCTTCCTAAAGTTCCACGGCTTGGACGCCCTCGAGAAGAAGGTTGATGCTGCCTTCAGCGCCTCCAGGTGGGTATATCGTGGTAGTGGTCGTCTGATGGAAGTGTAAAGCTCGTACAGGTTATCTTTGAGATAAAAGAAGAACCGTTGTTTTAACAATTACAACACTTGAAGACTACGAGAAGTATCGCCGCAGATTTTTCTTTAAGGAAACCAATAAGAAACTAAATGTTTGTATAAGAATGCTGATCAAACTACATTCTGATGCTTTTTGTATTCAGTTTTCATCTTAAGTATGAATTATATACAGCCAGATTATTTCAACCCATTGACAAAACATTAGGCTACTGTTTAGGTGAATATGACTGTGGTAGGTGCTTATATACACCAATGTTTAGGAACTCATTGTCTCCTTATCCCAGGTACTTGAGTAAGAAGGTAGCCGCCCGTCCAGGCTTCAGGCTGGTGCAAGAGCCACAGTGTACCAACGTCTGCTTCTGGTACATCCCAGCGAGCCTCAGAGGCCTCCCAGAGACCCCAGAGTGGTGGGTCAAACTCTCAAAGGTGAGGGCAGGATATAATACATCTTCATGGTGATATTGTATTAATGTATTATATTATTATAATGTTTCCTTGGGGAAGTCGCTAGTGAGACAATACAAGAGCAGGGATAATAGGGATGAATGAAGGAACGGTGCCCAACCACTAGGACCATTGGGGATCGAACATCGATCCTACAAGAAGGAAAACCGTCGCTGTATTGACTATAATAAGTAGGTAAAAATGAGTAAATGAGGATGATATAGACCACAGGCCTACTGGTTTTCTTTTCTTATTACTTTCCTATGGTGCGGGCTGTAAGGCATTAGGAGACGGCTAATGGGGTAAGGCTTAACATGAGCTATGGGAATGGAAAGCTCTAAGCTTGCTAAGAGGAGTCAGAACTGCGGGCTCACCATAGCCCGTGCTACTTGGAACTTTTTGTTCCAGGCAGCGAATCTTCAACAACAACAAGATTCAGAAGGCGTCTCCTATATTTTCATGGATGGGACAATCAGAAGAGAAACTGGGCAGAATGGTGATAATTATTTAGAAACATGAGAGAATGCAAATACTTGTAAGAGCAAGATACTTATTTCTTTGTAACAATCAGAGAAAGATGAAATGATGTCGTGGCAACGAGAAACAGCCAAGACCGTGAAGGCCACCAGGAACCAACAGGTTGACCTTGAACCAATACTAACAGCAGCCAGAGGAACAGACCACAGAAGCAAGGTAGTTGACAGCATAGATACCGTATAATTAGTATGTGTTGCTGGACGCGGTGCAATGCCTCGACACACCTTGGGCCGTGATGCTGAATTATATTTTGTCTCCGTCAACATCTCTGTTCATGTCATTAAAATCACGATCTTATTACATAAAGATTGTCTGGAAATGACAAAGCGTCATGATACTATGTGAATACTGTAACGTTCTCTCGCATAATACGTCACAGCTTTAGGGAATCGACCAATCCGTTATAATACGACGAATTATTAAACAAGGAAACTTAATGCTGACATTCGGTTTCATGACGTTCCTTGAGTTTATAGTTTTGTGTTGAGTAAACTATTTTACCATTTTTATTATAACGGAGTGGCAAATGGAGAGAACGATTTGGGATGCGAGTAGTGGACAGTGAAGCAAAATTGTTTGCGTGTGTTGTGTAGGTATGTGTTATGTGTTAATTTCGTTGTATGTGTATACTGTGCGTTGTGTGTGTGTTGTATGTGATGAGCGCGTTGTGTGTGTGTTGTATGTGATGAGCGCGTTGTGTGTGTGTTGTATGTGATGAGCGCGTTGAACTCATTGTCTCCTTATCCCAGGTACTTGAGTAAGAAGGTAGCCGCCCGTCCAGGCTTCAGGCTGGTGCAAGAGCCACAGTGTACCAACGTCTGCTTCTGGTACATCCCAGCGAGCCTCAGAGGCCTCCAGAGACCCCAGAGTGGGTGGGTCAAACTCTCAAAGGTGAGGGCAGGATATAATACATCTTCATGGTGATATTGTATTAATGTATTATATTATTATAATGTTTCCTTGGGGAAGTCGCTAGTGAGACAATACAAGAGCAGGGATAATAGGGATGAATGAAGGAACGGTGCCCAACCACTAGGACCATTGGGGATCGAACATCGATCCTACAAGAAGGAAAACCGTCGCTGTATTGACTATAATAAGTAGGTAAAATGAGTAAATGAGGATGATATAGACCACAGGCTACTGGTTTTCTTTTCTTATTACTTTCCTATGGTGCGGGCTGTAAGGCATTAGGAGACGGCTAATGGGGTAGCTTCATGAGCTATGGGAATGGAAAGCTCTAAGCTTGCTAAGAGGAGTCAGAACTGCGGGCTCACCATAGCCCGTGCCCGTGCTACTTGGAACTTTTTGTTCCAGGCAGCGAATCTTCAACAACAACAAGATTCAGAAGGCGTCTCCTATATTTTCATGGATGGGACAATCAGAAGAGAAACTGGGCAGAATGGTGATAATTATTTAGAAACATGAGAGAATGCAAATACTTGTAAGAGCAAGATACTTATTTCTTTGTAACAATCAGAGAAAGATGAAATGATGTCGTGGCAACGAGAAACAGCCAAGACCGTGAAGGCCACCAGGAACCAACAGGTTGACCTTGAACCAATACTAACAGCAGCCAGAGGAACAGACCACAGAAGCAAGGTAGTTGACAGCATAGATACCGTATAATTAGTATGTGTTGCTGGACGCGGTGCAATGCCTCGACACACCTTGGGCCGTGATGCTGAATTATATTTTGTCTCCGTCAACATCTCTGTTCATGTCATTAAAATCACGATCTTATTACATAAAGATTGTCTGGAAATGACAAAGCGTCATGATACTATGTGAATACTGTAACGTTCTCTCGCATAATACGTCACAGCTTTAGGGAATCGACCAATCCGTTATAATACGACGAATTATTAAACAAGGAAACTTAATGCTGACATTCGGTTTCATGACGTTCCTTGAGTTTATAGTTTTGTGTTGAGTAAACTATTTTACCATTTTTATTATAACGGAGTGGCAAATGGAG